>JAUMJK010001774.1:0-305460 GCA_033558105.1 Coccyzus lansbergi
AATCCTACATAACAATCAATACAAGCAATCCATTACTAATATAAAACATTGTAAAGAAGAAAATCACATTTCTATGATTCTGCTTTGCTGCTAATAAACCTTTCTAGGGTTTGTATCTATAGTAAGTAAGGTTCTGAGCTGATTGCTCATTAAGTATCTGTATATAGGTTTTTTCCTTCGATTTTTTACACTGATTCAGCTGCGAGCTATACTCCATAGAAGAACTGCCAGCATACAAGTGCACTGCTTTTGCTTCAGAAGTATGATCTGTGCAATGTCCTCAAAAAAGTGCTTTGACATATGACTGCCTCTACTCTTAAAATAAAGCTTTTAGAATAATAATGTCCTTATTTCAATGATTAGATATTTTTTAAATAGTAGGCTTGTGAGATCTTATCTGTAGTACTGTGTCCAGTTCTGGAATCCTCAATGTAAGAAGAACATTGAGCTGCTGAAACAGGTCCAGAGGAGTGCTACAAAGATGATCCAAGGGCTTGAGCACCTCCCATACAAGGACAGACTGAGAGAGTTGGGCTTGTTCAGCCTGGAGAAGGCTCTGAGGAGATCTTATAGTGACCTTCCAGTGTCTGAAAGGAGCCTACAAGAAAGCTGGAGAGGGACTATTCATAAAGGCTTGTGGTGACAGGACTAGGGTAATGGGTATAAACTGGAGAGGGGCAGATTTAGAATAGACATTAAGAAGAATTTCTTCACCATGAGAGTGGTGAGATACTGGAACAGGTTGCCAAAAGAAGTTGTGGATGCTTCATCCTTGGAGATGTTTAAGGTCAGGATGGATGGGGCCTTGGGGAACCTGATCTAGAGGGATGTACCTGCCCATGAGAGAGGTGTTGGAACTAGATGATCTTTAAGGTCCTTCCCAACCCTAACTATTCTATGATTCTACAATTCTACGATTTTATGATTCTGCGATTCTACGATTCTATCATTGTAAATGCGAAGATCAAGGGCAGTTAGCTCGAAAAGGAGTGCGGCTATTTGAATGAGCTCCAAATCCCTGACTCAGTTACTATTACTTAGATGTCTGGTACCACCTCAGATGTGATGTTGTACCCTACTTGGCCTCCATCTGTCTCTCTAGAAGTCCGTAGGCCTCTTCATGTGTTAAACCTACTGCTTCAAGCAGATGTCTTAGATACTTTAGGATGTCTAAATACTTTAAGCTTACAAAGCACAATAAACCCCTAGGTTTTCAACTTCATTCACTGGGCACCAAGGCATAAAGTACATGCAGCTAAATGTGAGCTGCAGCTACACATTAGCCTCACTGTCCAAAATCCCCTTATAGACAGTAAGAATCTAGTCAGCAGAGTCTAGAAAACCATACACACTTCAAAGTATACATCTATATTAGGTCTGCTGTAGAAAAGCTACTACAGATACCTAAATACAGATATTTTTAATCAGTGTATTAATCCTTTTCTTAATATCAAAAAAAAGATGCAAAGACAGCAAAAGCTAATGAGCAGGAACCATAAAAAACTAACTCTTAAGAATTCAGGGCTCAGAACACTAGAGTGTGTCCAGCACTAAATGAATCATTTTCAACCCGAAAATCTGAAGTAAACAGAACAAACTATGTGCTAGTGGAGAATGAAAAATACAAGAACAAAAAGCATAGTCTGATATAGGTCAAGTTCTCACCATGCTTTTCAACCTTTTGCAGTTTGTGAACTTCAATGATTTTGCTTCTGTAAGCCTAACAACTGCTTTGGTCTGCCTATAGATTGATTCACACACTTACTATACAGGATATGTAATGATATCATTTTCCTAATCATAGAACAACATGAACCATTTTGTAATCTAGGAGTAATCTGATTAACAAATTCAAACAGAAACCTAAAGACTTAATGAGGTGGAATACTTTAAGCATTAAAAACACAGATCTAAAGGGCTGTGAAGATTTTAAATTAGCAAGAGCTCATCACACTAGTCTAGGCAACACAATGAATCATCGTGAATCACCTGGCAGAAACTGCAACTCAACTTCAAAGCAAAAATTAGTGGCTTGGGCTTTGGGGTGGAGGAGCCATAAAATTCTAGCATCAGCTTGTTTATGTAGGAAGCTCGTTATCTAAAGCCAACCCTGCCCATTGTCTTGCATTACAAGTCTAGGGACTCTTCCTGCAACTCACTGTCTTTTCCTACTGTCTTTCAATGCAAATGCAAATGCAACAGGTAATTCCACTGTAATATGTGAACACAGTTTATCAGAAGTCTTTCCCTTTATATTTGCTCTACTTTCTGCAGCAGCTTTCTGAAAATTCCTGTTTTCAGGCACAACCCTCTTAGTGCTTCCAAAAGAATTCTCAAGGTGTTTGACTGACCTTCCCTGGAATATTTCTCTCCTTCCTGCTCTGTTCAGTTCTCTCAGAATTTTAAACTGTGAGCAACTGAAGTTATTCAACAGATTGTCTCAGTTTGAGTCTATGAGAAGTGGGTACTTGGTAGAAAGCTGCAGGATCCATCCACCTTTCCTGCACCCTGCTTTTCTACTCACTCTGTAAAGCAGATGCAGAACACACTTTTCTTTCTCTGGCTGTGTCTTTCTGGAGATCCAGTACTGAAACCAGGCTGGACACACTGCATGCAACCCAGAAGCAGTACAGCTGATTTTAAAATTATTCTTCAAGAGTCAGAAAGCTAAACTTTCATGTATGACCAAGTCTCCTCCAGAATCCTGGCCTGCATAGGATGAATACTCTGCATGGTCTTAACCACTTTACACTGTCAGAGCAATGTATTCAAGCCTTCACTATAGATGAGAATCTGATTTGGGAACTCTGTATTGTACAACACACCTGTGGACACGTATGCACTCATTAAGACTTAACTAAGAGTGAAAGTGGACTGAGACAATACCCCCCAACTTAAAGAGAACCAGTTTAAAAATGGAATTCAAAATAAATCAGTTAACTAATCATAAAAGACAGAGAAGCATAGCCCATGCAGGAGAAGCAGTACAACTACTGCCATCCTCCCTCAGAGGGATAAAGGAGGGCATCTGTGAAAATTCCTCCCTTAAGTTTCTCCATAGTGGTAAGTATGGGAATCAAGAAGACAGTAATTACATTCCCCTCTTTGTATCTTAGGGAAAAAAAAAAACCAACTTTGGGTGGGGTTGAATAATATGACTGCAAAAAAACCCATCAATCTTTGGGATCAGATTTTGGGATCAAATTTAACTACCTGTTTGTTGGAGATGTTTGGGACCCCTACATCCCTGTGTACACGGGCATTTAACTGTGCTTCACTGTTTTACAGACAGAAAGATTCCCAACAAGTCTCTCTGTCTCAGGATACCTTCCAGCAATGGAGGGGAAAATATATAAACACTTCTTGCAACTTCAGCATACCCTAAGCTGCCCTTTCACACATTAAGTAAATTCAGAGCTTTGATGGGCAGCACTGGTGCCACCACCCAATTAGTGCCCATGTTGTTAGAATTCTTAAATGTGTGGGTGCTCTATAATAGTTTCAGTTGAATACTACTAATGTTATTTACTTTCTAGCTCAAGTTGTTCCTTTGTGTTGCTTTTTGCAGTTGGACAGTTGACACACTAGTTGTAGCTAAACTTCATACGGTAAGTGAAGTGATTCATGCATACATATTATGTCTCTAAAAACACTTGGGAATCCTACAGGATAATAGAGACATTTAGAAATGCAAGTCACCATTATCATCAATAAATTGCATGGTGGAAACGTAAAATCCAGGTTCAAAGCCATGAAGATTTTATTGGTTTCATTTATGTCTAAAAATATGGGAGATATAAACCACAGTGCTCATTAAATTCTCCAAGCTGATTTTAATAACAGGCATTATGTTAAAAAACGAAGCTTCTTCTTGTCTCAGAGATGAATGGGGAAGAAACAAAAAAAGTGCAGTAAATCCTGCAGCACCTTTGTACTCTTCGAGAATTGCTGTTCATCATTCTTTCTTTCACCACTTCCCTTTCTCCTTTTGTGCAAAAGGTACCACCATCTAATGAAATAATAAAGGCCTGACAGTTTAAATATAGTATTCTGTTATTTTCAAGCAAAATTGCCAGTCATCTAGACAAACTATGTCCACCACTTTACTCTCAGCAGAGTCATTGTTAAGCCAGATAAAGTGCCCTAAAAATACAAGCCATTCTGTACTTGCAGTTTCATCAAGTCAGGTTATGTCAACCCCACAGGGTAGACAGCAGTCAACTAATTTTATTATTCTATTTTAAACATGGCCGCCTTAGATCTTTCAGTGCATTCTACTTAACAATGAAAAACTGACACCTTGTACTCAAGTTCTTACTCCCAATCACTCACAATTTCTATATATATAGTTAGTAAGTTTGCTGTCCAAAATAATGATGAAGGGGATTACATTTAGCTTAGCATTACCTGTTGTGCATGGCTTGGCTTTTCAGGGATCATGATCAAATCAAAATTAGTGTCTGCAAGATTGTGCTAACAATTTAGTGGCACTGTATTTCAGAAAGAGCTACACCCCCAAATTCAGCTGAACTAGATTTTCCAAAGCATGAACACAATTGCAGTGGGAGGGTATCATCCTGAATTACCTCAGAGACCCTAATGGTTAGAAGTCACCCTCAGAATTGCCATCTCTCAGAGATAAAACAAGAATTCTCATATCTTTTTGGTACATGTGAGTAATTTCGTCCCCAAAAGCTGTCCTTCTGTAACACTGAGGTCATCCAAGCTCTCTAAAAGCTATGTTAGTGCAAAATACAGGAAATAGAGAAAGTGTTGTCTATGTTTTTCAAGGCAAACTGAAGGAACTCCATTGGCACAAAGATTTACACCAGGCTGTGGCTCTTAGATTACTTTTCATATTTGGATTTTTTACACCAGCTGACACTGGGGTGGTACATACATTGCAAGGCAGCCTTTTAAAACAAAGAGCTGAACAAGAAAGTACTTTTCTTTCCCTTAGAACTATTCCTCATAGCAATGAAAATAAAAGGCTGATTTTACCTAACCCCCAAACATTTTAAAAATCCTACCCTATACCTCTAGTTTGGGATTTAGCACTTAGCCAAATGTTGACTAGAAAAATGAAGAAGTTTCAAGGCAAATTAAAGATATTGCAGTAGATACCACAGAGGTAATTTTAGAACATAATGAGAATCCATTCACTGTTCAGCACAAGCACAGTAAAAAACTATGCACTCATATATGAGAAGAAGGTAAGGAAGAGGAACCAGGATGTTTTTGGCTATTTGGCTTAGACAGTTCTTTATATGTTCAAATTATCATTTCTATCATAAGCAATGTCATATTCCTAAAAGTCAGACAGACACCTCTTTTAGGAACTTTAGGCTAAAGCTGTGAAGAGCAAAAAGCTCTCAATACCCTATAACAGTATACCCTGGAACAGCTAATCCTTATGATGTTAGCCTGGTAAATATCATCCCAAAGAGGTTTTGCACAAGATAATGAGATCAGAGAAGCCACCAAGATCTTATAAAGGTCTCGTGTTTGCTGCACTGTATTTCTTCAGGTAATCACCAATTGGGCTTCTTCAAAGTTGACAGGGTGCTGTATAACATTTTTAATTTTGTCCAATTATGTCTTGGGTTTGCGAAAGCTTGGGATTTTTTTTCACTTCTTTTATGAGTTTAGGTTTTAGTCAGGAAGGAGGGAAAGTTGGCTCAATATTTGAATGCACAGTAGACATTACCTTCCCACATACCTCTTTAGATAAGAAAATAGTTCTGAAACAGGACTTAGAGGTCAGTATCATCTCTTTGTCTGTTTGCTTACTTCCACAAAAAAATTCCTAGAATCATAGAATGGTTTAGGTTGGAAGGGACATTAAAAATCATCTGGTTCCAGTCCCATGTCACAAGGAGAGACACCTCCCACTACATCAGGCTGCACAAGGCCCCATCCCACCTGGCCTTGAACAATTCTAGGGAAGGCACACCCACAACTTCCCTGGGCAACCTATTCCAGTTCCTCACCACTCTCATCAAGAAGAGTTTCTTCCTAATGTCTAATATAAATCTTTTCCTCTTCTAATTAAAAGCCATCCCACCATCTTGTCCCATCACCATATGCCCTTGTAAAAAGTCCCTCCACAGCTTTCTTGCAGGCTCCCATCAGGTACTGGAAGGCTGCTATAAGTTCTACCTTGAGCTTTCTCTTCTCCAGGCTGCACAAACCCAACTGCCGCAGCCTGTTCTCATAGTAGAGGTGCTCCAGTCCTCTGACCATCTTCATAGTCCTCCTCTGGGCCTGTTCCAACAGTTCCATATCCTTCTTATGCTGGGGATTCCAGAACTGGACACAATACTCCAGGTGGAGTCTCATGAGTGTGGAGCAGAGGGAGAGAATCACTTCCCTTGACCTGCTGGCCATGCTGCTTTTGATGTAGCCCAGGATACGGTTGGCCTTCTGGGCCGTGAGCATACATTGCTGGCTCATGCTGAGCATCTCATCAAACTGCAGCCCTAAGTCCTTCTCTGCAGGGCAGCTCTCAATCATGCCATCCCTCAGCCTATATTGAAACCACAGATTGTCCTGACCCAGGTGTAGGACCTTGCATTTGACCTTGCTAAGCATAATGATGTTCACACAAGCCCACTTCTCCAGCTGTTCCAGGTCCCTCTGGATGACATCCTATCCTTCTGGTGTGATAAATGTACCACTACGTTTGGTGTCATCCGCAAACTTTTTGAGGGTGCATTCAGACTTGCTATCTATATAACTGACGAAAATACTAAACAGTACTGATTCTGTGGAACACAACTTGTCACAGATCTAAGAACTAAGGTATAGTCTTAAATATTTATATATACATCTTAGTACACATAAATGATCATCTAAAACAGTAGGATGATGACCTACAAGAAATCTTGTTCATTTTCTTTCTGAAGACTTTTCTGCCACCAAAAAAACTGGTTTATTCCAAGAACAGCAGACTCTAGACAGCAGAGAACATGTCTTTGTAGAACTACTATGTTTTGAAAAAACATTGAAGCTTACTGTGAACAGGACAGTTTCAGGCATAAGCAAGTCTATGTGAACACAGCAGCCTGTCCAGCATATTTAGGTCCTGAAATGTAGAGAAAGTTTGCTCAGGTGAATTTTTTTTTTTTTTTGCTACCCTAGCACAACTAAGTTGCCATTCTCCCAGTTGTCCAGATGGCACAGAACCCAGCATCACAACTCACAAAGACATCCAAGGGACCAGTGGTAATTTGCCAGACACTGAATTGAAATCTGAGAAAAACAGGAACATCCTACCAATTTATCACAGTTTGTTGTTCTACATTTATTTTGTATTCTCCATCTGTTTCTTGAATGATCAAATGTCACAGTGAACAAAGCATGATAGACCCAAAGCCAGTCTTTATCAGACACAGCCTGAAAAACTTGCTGCCTCCTGAATGCTTCTCTCCATAAGAAGTAAGCCTGATGTGTATTCATACTTGTGTCACTAAAATTTTGTCAACTTTACTTCACAGAAAAATGGAGAGAAGATGTACTAAAATCTTCTCAGAAACATTTCTGCAGCTCCTACTTTAAAACATTTTCTAGGCAGGCAGAAGAATTCTGAAGAGCAGCAAGATATGGGCATGGTATGTGTTTGAAACACATACTAACACCTGGGCTCAAGTTGAACATGTTTCACACACTTCAGTCGAATAAAAATTACCATAATCTGTCTCACCAACAATTTCATGCTTCATGTCTTGACAGGCAGAGATGTCTCCCTCTTATGGCTTTTGGAATTTGAAGCATCCGCTCATGGCCTCTGAGAATTTCGTTCTGGTAATTACTGTCCAGCCATCATTGCTGATGGAAGCTTCAAAACTGTTCCTAAGTAGCAATTCTATTGGAAAGCAAAGCCTTATTTGTGTTGTGAGAGATTTAATCCTCCCAAAATAAAAAATGCAGTGAAATGGCCTTTTTTATGTTTGTTCTGCTGCAGCAGAATGTTCATATAGCAACTTTCAAGCCCTGTAGCTGATTGTTTCTGCAGGACATTGGCATTCAGTGTTGCCTTTGTTTGATGAATATGTAAAACCAGAAGTGTCGTGTTTGAACAGATTTCTGGCTAGCCTTAATTTAGAACTGAGTGTGCACACATAGTAGAGTATTTTAATCTATTAGTCACTCCAAATGGTTTGTTTTGTTTAGTTAAGAGGCAAAAGCCAAGAGTTGGTGAGGCTAACTCTTGGAGTTTGGAATTTTCATATCAAACAGTGCTCTAAACTTGCAACAACCCACTGTCTCTTCATCTAGTTTGTACTTTTGGAACACAGAGAGCACGACTTAGACTTGGTTTTCATACACATCACAAACTCCAGCCAAAGGGAAAAATAAAAAAAACACTAGATTGTTATGACACGGCTATAAATACAGACAGTAAATTATAGCAGTAAAATATGTTATGTAAATTACAGCTAATTATAAAACAGTCCAATCTAACTGCCTACAGAGAGAGTAAAGAATTATATATAACTTCAGACTTTGAGTTCATTTTTTACCCCTTCAAACCTTTCCTACTATTTCAAATTTTTTATTTCAACAGCCATTGAAAAAGGATATTGCCATGTAAAAATAGGAGTGGGCAGATATTTAAAACACTCCTATTTACAGAATTTTTCTAATTAACATTTCTTACTTGCTTCAGACGTGTAGCTGGTGATTGCTTGTCCTTGCACACATAGAGCTTTTAGTGCCTGCTCCTTCCTGTAATATTAGACAGAGAGATTTACAAAGATGCCATTTGGCAGACTATTTTTGAGAGATTTGTTTTAAGATGAATGTTTCTGAAGTACTAGGCATCACAAGTGGTTTTAACCTCCCAGCTGTGTTTCTCAGCAGACGGAGCTAGCAAAAGCTGTATGTGATGTGACAGCAAAGAATTAAGTTTGAAACAACACTTAGAGAAAAGCTTTGAGGAAAACAAGATCACTATCCATCTGACAAAAATCACACTGGGTAAACAAACCTAGGGAGAGGTCAATGAATTCTAGTTAAGAAAAAAAACCCTAGTTTTTTGGGCTGGCAAAAGACAGTGCTTAGTAGCCATTTAAAGAGACTCAATTACTTGTTACTGTCTTTTTCTAGCTGTGTCTGTCCTCTGCTCCATGTAACTTATACCTTACAGAGAGAGCTTCCTGATTCAGAGAATATTTACCCACCAGAAAAAAATGCTCTGTCCTTCCCTCCATCCTCACAGAACTCTGGTCAATGCAGAATTAATTGCTATATATGAAGACATTCAAGGAAGCAGAACTGGGTGAGGGAAGAGGAAAGACCAGAAAAAAATGTATATTAAAGATTTTTTTGGGAACCAGCTAGGGAACAATGCCAGCCTCAAGTCTTAAAGATAAAATATGTTTGTTTTGGGAGGCTTTTCAGTATCCCTGTTTCCATGTGGAGGGCCAAACACGGTTTATAGGGAAAAATATTGGGTTGGGATGAACTGGAAGCTCAGAAGTCCCCAGAGTGCCTATTTCCTCCACCCTTACCCTGCTAGCATGTCCACAGTGGAGCCACAGCCTGTTAGAGTTAACACTTTGGGGCAATGTTTTCAAAGTTCAATTGCTGGGCTCAGGACGGTTTCAAGGCTTGGTGCTCATTTTGTATATGCAATAAGCAGTTCATTGTGGTGATGCAAACACCTCCCAAGTATGGCATGTTAATATTTCTTGCCTATTTTTTCCAAATGGAAACTGCTTACCCAGTGAGTCACTGTATGTTTTCTCCCTCCTTCAGAAGATTCTAACTGGGAGTCTTCAAGCCCTGCCACTCTGCCACAAGAATGGCTTTCTTTTTTTAATTCTATGTAGGGCATTCAATTAGAACATACTTTTGCTTCAGTTTTTCCCACTAAACTATATGGCAAGACTGCTTGTATTTTTTCTGTTTCTGAAAACTTTATCTTTTCCAATTCCTCAATTCCAGATTTAGTGTTTGGGATACAAATTCTGAGGACTTGTGCTAGGTGACATTTATGTCTGCAGACACAACAGGTGGTTCACATGGCAGAGGTGTATGTTTTCATTCTAGTCTCTTCCATAGCAACTTCTTCAGACTCCAAGATTTATTCAGGAGAGGAGTAGGGAAACGCAGAGTTCTTGTAATTTACTCAACCTCCTGAAGCATGAGCAGCTGGTAAGTGGCATTACATCTCAAAATAGAAGAGTTTTGTATTCCTCAGGGTATTAAATGACACATTTAAGACAGCTACCTGTTGCCTGAGAGAGCTGAAACCAAAATAGTGGCTCTTTTCCCTAATTTGCTCCTTTGTGATTTTTTTCCTTTTAATTGTATTTAAAACAGAACAAATACATTTTGTGGTGTCTTCTGGGACAAGATTTCACTGAAAGTAAGCAAAAAGAAAAAAAATCAGTGACAAGACACCCAGATAGTATTGTCAGAGACAACTTGCTCCATTATATTTGTTGTGGATGATGTATAAACTCATACAGAAAAGAATCTATCTGCTTCATAGCAAACTTATTGCCCCTTGGTGACAGTCTTAAAAATAGTTTAAACTCTGAAGAATTTTTCTTCTCTTCTCTTTGAGAGTGTTAGCTATAGCACCAAATAAGCTTCCATATGGAGAAGATTGCAAGTAATATAAGATCTGTGTTGGTTTATTTTAGTCTGCCCTGAAGATCATAAGTCTTCTTTTATTTCCCTGACTGTCCATCCATGCAAATTAAATATTTTAAAAGCACCAGCTGCAACTTCTTTCAAGTCACTGTTTTAAATTATTTCTTTTTTGAAAGAAAAATAGTTTTGCTGTAATAAATTCCTCTATTTTTACCTTAAACGCATGTGATATCTTCTGGTGCTCTGACTCATATAGACTCCCAAAGTCTATCCTAGGCAGCTTTTCCAGTGCAGCTCTTACCTGAATCAACTTTCAGCTCTTACTTTGGGAGCAAGGCTGCTATCTGTGGCCCAGTTGAGGCCTGACATTCATCAGATGTGTAGTGTACTGTGGCAGCCAACCTTGCGTGCAATGAGCAGTGGGATGCAGCCCTGAACATCAGCCTTAAAGAAGAGGCGTGGTCAAAGGTCAAAATTCAGGCAAATGGTTTCTGTTATCTCCAAGTGGAAAAAATATGGAATGGACAGCAGTTACCCAGGATTTAAACCAGCCTCTGAAATGAGCATTTTTACTGGGGAAGTGGCAGCAGAGGTGGCTGTGAAATAGTCTGACAGTGCAGAGAGGTTCTGGCTAAGACAGAAAGAGTGAGCACAGAGGTCCTTCAAGTGGATGTTTGTTTGCTTGCTTGGTATCATTTATTTACAGGTACATTGCCTGACACCTGCTCCCACAGGTCTAGCACCCTTAGATGTAGTAAACATGTAACAGAACCTTGCTGTAATATTCAACAAAAAGTAAAATACTTGATGTTCCCTCCAAATGTGCAAATATTGTGACCTTACAGTATGTCACTTTAACACTACAAGAAATCAGGTTCTTAGTTGCTGTCTACAGACATATGAAAAGAGGGCTGTGGTATTTAGGACTCTGCAGCTTTCCTGCACCTAACCAAAAATAAGACCTTAAAGAGATCAGTAAGCATTGTTCAGATGAAAAGGGGAGCAGGGATTGCCCTTCCTTGCCTCAGGTGATGAAAACTGTGCTGCTTTGACTTAGAACCCCAAACTTTTGTATCCTGCAAATGCTTGTCAGTCCTGAACAGACAATGCAAAGTGGTAGCTTCAGATTCAAATGCAAACACTGCTGGGCAGTGTCTGAAATACAGTTAAAAAGTCAAAGGTCATTTTTAGTCAAAAACTTTGAGCATTATCAAACAAAGCATGTAAGAGGTGGATGTAGTACAAAGCACAGACAAAACACCTGCTTTCTCAAAAACATCTGCATGTCCCATCTGACTAATTTTGGTGCTAGGGGGAAAGGAAGGGGAGGTATGCACTGCCTGCTGCTCTCAACAGATTCCCCCTACTGAGAGGCTACTGTATTAAAGACTACGCTGTTTTGTGCCAACCTTGTTATCTGTTCTTGTTAAAACCTTTATTATTCATGGATGCAAAAATCCTATAATTAAAACAGCATAAATATTCATACTACGTATTTTATTGAGCCACTTGGCAAAACTTCTCCGGAGCACAGGATTTTGGAGGAAATCTGTCTAATGAGACCAGAGCACAGGAAGTGTGCATGGCTTTAATTTCTTTTAACCTGCAAACAAATGCAAAATAACTAATTAAATAAACAATTACAAAAGAAGCATGCATTCACTAGCAAGGATGATATTCATGCTTGTTTTTGCTTCTGCGTCAAGGGGAATTCAAGGCCTTTTGTAATACAAGTCTGTACAAGCACTAGGATACTATAAAATAATGTACAAAACCTGATGAGTATGATTGCATAGGTCATCCAGGTTTGCTTCACGTTTAATGTCTAACTATTAACATCACGCATGATCCATGCTCTTATTCAATCTTCTTTTAAGGCAGAGCAGTCATCCTAAATCAAATTTTAGCTATATCCTGCCTTATGAAAGTTAATCTGGATCTGCACTCCTGAAAGAGCTTCAGGATCTTTTTGATGACAAAGATAAAACAACAAAAGTTTAGTCCCAAACCCAAGTTTAAAAACCATCATTAGAAATTTTTCCCACACAGAGTGCTCAGCATGAGGGGAGATCTCTCACAGAGGCCTGATTCTTCAAAATCCTGAGCTGTCTGCTCTATGTGCAACAGTTGTACAGCCTTGAGGAGCTGAGTGCAAGATTTAGTTTTTCCTGTTCTAGAACACCAGTCAGGTGTGTGTTTTTAAGTGTTAGTGATTTTTCTAAATCAATGTTGGCCTGACTGAATGGTAAATGTTTCCCTGACTTCCACAAGCATAGTCCTTAACCAAAGCAAAACTTCCAAAGAACATAATCTGGCATGTTGACAATTTTCTATTTAATATTTTTATGAATTTCAGCAAACAGGCAAGACTCATGGGTAGTTTATTCTAGTAGCCATTTCTTTGGCTCTAAGTCTGCAATGTACTTCCCACTGCTGCTTAGCCATCTGTGAGTGAATGAGCTTTCTCTTTCTTCCCCATCTCCATTGCAGCAAACAGAAACATTCGAAAACATGCAGTGCTGGGTAATGCACAACATGCCAAGTTTCCACTGAAGCATTCACACACAGCCAAGGGACTCATTCATCTGATCCTCCTCAGGCAAGAACAGTTCCTGCAGGAACACAGCTAGCCATTTGCAGTAGGTAGTACTCCATTTATTCTCCATACTAAATTATAAAAGGATTGGAACTTCAGTATCACATCAGAGTTGTGACTTCAGGCCTAAAAGTGTATTACTTTTGCGGCATTCGGTTTCTAGTCTTCATATTCCTTTGTTTTGCAATAGGTAAAGAGACAGTGAGAAGAAATGAAAAAAAAGAGCCTCTCCTAAACTTCTTGGAGTAGGCGACCAGTGAGCCTTTAGTTAAGATACTCCAAGTTACAGTACATGAGAACAAAAGGTACAATTGGTTCTCAGCAATAGAATAAATGCTTATACCTACAGTATCCTATTATTTGCTTGACCTTCCTTTTTACCAATGTGATGCAGACAAAATCTTCAGTTTTGCCAACAGCAGTTTTGTCTGTGTTTATATTTTAAAATTAGTACTAGAAAATATATATACTGCTAAGTGGGCAAGTGTGTCCCACAAAATAGCACGTAGAACATGCTTTGAACATAAGAACTGAAAGACAGTTGCCTGTAAGAATGCACTTAAGCCTGCAAATACAGAAAGAGACACATTCCTTACCTCCTTTATTTCAGCAGCATTGCAAGGTGGATCAACATCGAGAAATCACTCTGTTCTCCTGATCTTGAATCCAGTGCATGCTTTCATAAGTTCAAGGCAAAACAGAAAATTATTCTTTCCCTCCAAGTAGATATCTAGCTTGCTGCCTTTATATTTTGTGTATTTACATTCCTCCTTGTGTAACCAAATGACATGAGAACTTGCTTCCATTTTTCTTGAAAGGGTATTTTTGCATCTAAGGAATACTTTGTATTAAAAGCTTCTGGTCTACGAGAAAATTTTAATGAAAAGATGACATTTCAGCTTACTTTGATCTGTAGCAGCAAATCGAAATGATGCTGAAATTAAACAATCATAAATAGCTGTCTCCTACAAGAACTGTTTGTACTGAAGCCTTTGCAGTGAAGACTGGGTCTTGGTTTGAGCTCTTAGGCATAGACCTATAATAAAAACAGATGGTGGTTTAAACTAAACTTCTTAGTAAAGGGCAAACGCTATGAAAAATATGAGTTATAAGGAAGGAGGCACTCTTCAGTCCTGTGCTGTTAAAAGCCTGTAAAAAAATTCAACCGTCGCAGCTGCTTACATCTCTAACCTATATAAATCAAAGCTTTGTTCTGAATGAATAAAAATTTTTTGGCACACAACCATATCATAGCAGTATGATGCATGCCTGAATATTCCTGAGTATGCCCTCAGAGGTACTCTGCAAGCACAATTATTCTGTAGAAGGAAAAACGAAGGACAGATGCCCATTGTGCACACTAATGCAGAAAAATTAAATGCCATTCTCTGCAAAAGCAGTGCCTTCTGAAAAAAGACTATTAAGTATGTCAGACTGCATAGTATTTTCTGGACATGGTTATTATTTTAAGACATAACGAACATGTGTCACTCAGAATTCTGCTCCGGTAACAACATCACAGTTCCCGAGAAAGAAAATCTGGTGCATCAAATACTAACACACACTTTCTCCTCTCACCAAGCTGTAACTTCTTACTTGTAAAGAAGGTTAGAGTAAGTTATAATTAATACTTGCTGTCCTGTCAACTAATTAAATGTAATAAACACCTTTCAGTCAGTTTAATGCTAACGCAGTGTAACTACAGCTGAATTTTGAATGCATGGTGCATGTACTACAGGTTTCAGTATGTGTCCCCCACCTGCTATGACCTAAATACTCACACTAAACCTGACACATGATTAGTGAACAGGCACTGTCAACAACTGACATTCATTTCAGACCTAAATACAAGTCAACTTCAGTCTACTTCTTTGCCTTTTTAGAGCCACTAAAATCAGCCTCTAGGAGCAGGAGTAAAAAGAAGTAGGAGAAACAGCCAGCCAGTAGCTTCATTCCCCATTCTTCCTCTTCCCTTCAGGAGGTCCCTTGCTCAAATTCCTTCATCGATGCAGCTCCCACTGCTCTCAGTCCTTTTCCTCTCTTTCGTAAAGAAAAACACGACTGAGATTTCAAAGCCACTCCCCACCTGGCCTCTATGTCAGTTTGAGGGGCATCATATGCAGAGAGGTATTATATACAACTGCCCTGCTGTGCACCTCTCAAGCTGCCTCTAGTCCTCAGAAGCAAGAGTTATGTTATACAACCACCTGTTACCCAGGAGAGTAAGGAAGATCCCTTGGGAAGCCAAATGCAAGGCAAAAGTAATGATGGAAACCATGTCATGCCCCAGCACTTGGTTGACATAGTTCCTTACTCTCCAAAGTATTTGAAGGAGCTACAAACACATTTAAAAAAAAAAAAAAAAAAAAAAAAAAAAGGTGCAGCGCGGAACAGCCGTGATTCAGATCAGCCAAGATGTTGGTAGTTACGGCTAGACAGTCAGTTGTTGTGTCCACTTCATCTTTAACACTTTGAGCACTCATAGTCCTCATTGCCCACAAACAAGGTAGGTACAAATCATCCCCAAAATAAAGATGTAATTAATTGAACAGAAGTGTAGTCTAAGAGAACCAATTAAAATGATGAAAATCTTTAATTTTATTTAAGTATAATTGTACAGACATGTGTATATACAAATACAGATCTTATGGGGTAGGGATTTGGGGTGGTTGTTCTGTTCGGTTTTTTTTAACATTTTCTTAAAGTTCATATAATGTAAGCATTTCAAAACCAGCACTTAATGAATAAGTGCAAAGAAACTGCAAAGCAGGGCAGAACAAGCACAGGACCACACTGAGCTGGACTTTCATACCCAGATGCATACACAATGAGTGTCTTCAATGGGGTGTCAAGAGTAAGTATGGAAAGCAGATTTCGCAGACTCATGGGTAACCTCCAACATGCCAGCATCTATTAAACTGTACAGACAATGGCAGCAAGCCTATTGTAGGGAGATTTGTCTCACGTCCGAGAAGCTAGAGGGTGAATACATGGGAAAAACTCAGCGATGCCAGACCAGAAACAGATCTGCCCATTCACAGCATCAAATTAAAAAAGGAGGAGGGCAAGAGAGGAGGAAGGGCAAGAAGAAGGAAGAGAAGTGTGGAGAGTTGTACAATAAAATTGGTGATTAGAAAACCTAAGTATAATGAAAGGAGAGGAAGGGTTAGCACTCTAAGCTTCTGAAAGTGACTGAACCATTTCTCTCTTAGGCAATGGATTAAGTTCAGTTTTGAGGGCTAGGGGTGGGAATCAACAGGCACAAATACAACCACTTTCCTTCTACAGTTACATAGGAAAGGAAGCAATCTACTCATCTACTCACAGTACCTCTCAAATTTGTTTCTAGTTCTTCTGCAACCAAGTACGCACATATATCATCCATGACACTATTCATGGAAACAAAACCAGAAGGAAAATAGGGGGGGGGGGGGGGGGGGGGGGGAAGGGGAAGGGAAGGGAGAGGAGAATGAAAAAGAAGAAAAAAAAAAAAGGAAAAAAAGGAAAAAAGAGTTGGTATATCCCCAAAGCCTTTTTAGAAACAAACATGATACAAGAGAACAAAAACTAAGACAGAAACCACAGGGCTCCAACATTAGACTTTTAAACACTGAAGACAAAACACTGATCATCAAAAGTCATGTTGTTCCAGGTCTTGACATTGTGAAGTCTTGCAACAGATGAACGCTTTTCAGAGATGAGTCCTACATGTTGCAGTGTGATGGCCACTTATCTCTCAGTTCCCAGCCATGATCACACTTGATGCTTCAAAGCTCTGTCTTGTAGTGAACACATGAATTTAATATCCTGAAAGTCTATTGTTCTCACTTACAAAAGACTTAAGAATCAAATTAATACTTTATTATCAAACACTATATACAACAGAGGTTGCTAATAATACAGAATTTAAAGAACATACCTTTATTTGTCTTTCCTTTGCCATCCAAGTAAGTACAATACAAAACAATATTCTAAACTAACACGAAATGTTACCTTGACTATTAAAGGATACACAGTATCCACTAACCACACTGGTCCCTATTTTCCCTGCTTCAATGTTGCAATGCCTGGCAGCCAGGAGTGCAGGTCATGGGGGTAGGTAAGACACCCAGGCTGAGGAGAGTCAGCCCCTCAGACTTGAGTTGGAGCAGATAAAGGGGAAGAGAGCAATGTCTACTTAATTTGCACCAACATCTGCATTTAAAGCATGTGCAATGCAACAGAAAGCACATCAGCACTTATGCACTTGTTACAACTGGGATTGCCTGATGCCATCAATTATCAAACTGACACTGGCTGGTACACTCCCAGCCACTGCAGGCAGTGCACGGACCTGCCTTGCAGCTGTATGACTTGCTTTGTTCCTCATCTACCCAGCCAAGACCTGTGATAAAACGAAGGGCTGAATTTTACCAGGAGTAACACTAGTGAAAATCATTTGCTGTGGTTGAAAAAAAAGTACATCTTGAACTCTGACAGCATTCAGACACAAAGGATGAAAAAAAGTAGTCACCATTTCTACCTGAAATTGTTGCTACTGGAACAACTGCCTGTAATTGTTATGAATAATTTTGATATGGTTACCTATCATGCAGTAGTATATGTACTCTGATTAATAATACATTTGATATGGTGCATTTTGGTTAAGCTCACCATCCAAAACTTTAAAATTCTTACCTACAGGGAGTATCTGTGTATATATCAAGCATATACACGATAGAGAGAAAAGTACCAGACAGCCTGCAACAAGATGATGACTTTCCTACACATTTAAACTTGGGATCTTTATTACGTCTGCTTCACACTAGAGGAAATTTCCTACATTTCTCCTGCAAGCACAGGCCCTCCATAAGTGACCATGTTATATAGTATCAGGCAAGCCCAGGTCATAGTTTTGCGTGCATAAAATCTCCCTTTACATCTTAACTCTATTTTCCGTTTCCTCCTTTTTTTTTTGAATCATGGGCTGCTTCAACTTCTGGAAAGCTTTTCTTCATTAAAAACAAAACAAAACAAGCCCACAAAGTGCTGTCCATTAATGGTATTGGTCTACTTCATTACAGCAGACTTTTTCATCATAACTAGTACAGAAAAGCCTTGTCTTGCTTGAATGAGCTCCATCTTTTGTTTCGCATTTAATGTAACTATCACTGTCTTTGTTTCAAGTCTTCATCTGGTTTTTCCCTGACTACACTTAGCAGTTCAAATTTCATGGCTGCCTAGCCAAAATACACCCCAAAGTTTGCACTTCCTGGCAAATTTTACAGTTTTATGTCAGCCAAGGCTCAGATCCCTTGAACAGGGCCACTCCTAGTTTCATCGCACAAGACAGTCCCATTTCCTAATTGCATCGAAGGTTACCACTTCTCTCATATGTTTAAATAGGACAAGCATATATACTCACTCTCAGCATAAAGTATATCTAAATAATGTATTTACTATTCTAGTGGATTTTTAAAAAAATATTTTGTTAAGTCTTTGGGAGCCCATCTAGTTTATCTCTGGCTGATAAACATGTTTCCTCTAAGCTTCAAGCTGTACTGGAAGGGGGAAAGATTAAAAATCAACACTTGAATTCATACTCCACACTTATTTTCTCCCCGCCCCTCTCCCTTACTCCCATTCCCAATGCTACTAGACTGTCCTGGCTTCTTTTACATGTACTTTATTCCCATGATCGATGAACTTGCAGGGGAGACAAATCAAGCGCACACTGTGTCCCACGCACATTTCCTCTGGACACTGATGTCCTCTTTCAGCATGTATTAACACCCAGAGCAGCATCCAAGGCTATCAGCTACTAAAGTCAGCGCTGGGGAAGGTCACTTTATTCTGATCAAGTGCCTCTGCATTTCACAAAAAAAAACTGTAGCACCACGGTGATTTGTTTTAAAATAAAATAATCCGGTGTGCATTATCCCCTTAAAATGAAATAACAGAGGCACTCACACCCCCAGTGAAGTTTCCTAAATCTGACCTTGCCTGCTGTGAGCTAACATTCCTAAATACTAACTTCTTCCTCTCACTAAAGAGAGTAGTTCTACTTGTAAGCATGAATTGTACCGTCAAAGAGGTTTCAAGACAGTCTTATAAAAGACATCGTCTTCCCTTTCAGAAGCCTGTTAATTTAGAAATGGAGGATAAGGTGTTAGATTAGAACTATTCTTAGCATTTTCCCTCCAGTCCTGACATGGTGGCATGATGCCTTGCATCTTACAGTCCTGAACAAGAAGGCATAAGTATTGTATCAGAGAGGAAAACTCTCCCAGGCTTCCACTTATTTTCGTTATCCTTCACTGACTGCATCTGCCACTATTCTTCCTTGCTCACACATGGATGACACAGTGAGCTAACAGAGATGACTTTTTAAAGGAGAATGCAGTAGAAAATAAGAATCACTAGTGTCACTATTACAGTTTGGCATTTTCATCTGGAGTCCTTTTATTTATATGAAGGGGTTAAGAAAGTCACAGGGTAGGTAGGGATGGGTGCTGAAGCTAGTTATCCCCTTCAAATTTTTGCTGAGTTCAGGCTAAAAGGGAGAAGAAAAGGAAAATGGGAAAAAGAATGCTTTGACATCTGCAAAAACAATAAAGTCCCTTTCCTGGGATGAGCAGTTAGGTGGATCTTTGATGTTCGAAGACCCTGATATTTTCTGCGACAGGTCGCCGGATCATACTGTGCTATAATATCAAAAGCATTGCCAGGAGGAACAACAGAGTTGCCAAAAGCCGGCTGGTTATCCTTGGTGCATGTGCCGCATTCTCACCACGGGATGGCTCGGCTGACTCATGTACGGTATCATCTGTTCAAACAGAAAGCATACATTCCAATGAGATTTTGCACCCTTAATAAACTCTCACTGAGCTGACGACTCTAAGTAGATTTCAGTGCCTTTATGAAATAGGGCAATGAACCTTGTGCTGTCATTGACATTCACAAGCATGTAATACCTCATTATGCAACCAACTTGGGGCCAAGTCCTGCATTTCTTGCTGGCAAAACTCCCACTGAAGACCAGGGGAGCAGAGAGTAAGTCTGATTTCAGCAGACTGAGGAATGAAAAATTCCTCCTCTAATAAAGCACTGTAGCTTTAGCCTTAGATGGCTCATTAGACACCAAAGTCAACAGTGAAGAAACTAACTAAAACCACCTGATTTTCAAAAAGGCTTGAATAAGTGTTGCATGTGCTCAGAATTAATTTTGCAGCTAATCCTGCTACTGAGGTACAGATTTTGGTTTTTGAATTTGAAATGATAGCCTATAAGCTTAAGTACATATTACACTGCCATGCATAAGATTTCCACTGAAGTATATCACACTTGGGAATATGAAGGGAACATAAGACCAGTCCCCCCTTCTTGAAACAGAATTTTAAAGGCTAATGTATCACAATTGCCAATTTTACTGAATACATACTCAATATGGAAAACTTTATAGACAACAAACTATCTTTTATGGCAAATGAAATACAGATTACATAGAATCATAGAATACTTAGGGTTGGAAGGGACCTTGGAGATCATCTAGCTCCAACCTCCCTGCCATAAGGCAGGGATATCCCACTAGATCAGGCTGCCCAAAGCCCCATCCAGCCTGGTATTTAAATATATGCTGCTAAAACTAATGAAAAAAAACCCGTTGTGTAGGGAAAAGATGCTTATACATTACTGGCAGAAGGGAATACAGTAGAAAGTACTAAAATTATGACACCAAATAAAGCTCTGTCTAGTTTTTGTAAATTAAAGCTACAGCTTGTATCATAAAAAAGTGAGGTAAAATCAAACTCAACTTCAGTGCTGTTATAGGTCTATTTTTCTCTGCAAAACCCTCCATATCCATAGCTATATAATTTGGTGATTTTAAAACTAATCTGTCTCAGGCTTCCCAGAAATATCAGCTCTAGGTTTGAATTTTTTTTGTTCTAAATGAATGAAATAAGCTAAACTATTTCAGAAAGTGCAAAGTGGCCCCAAAATGCATTTATAACTTACTTTAGAGTGCCTCTGTTTTCAGGAAATTTAGTAGTATCTCACAACTTACTGTAATAAACTCCCCCATTTTATCAGAGTTGTAGACATACCTATGATATAGGTATCTCAACAAATTGCACTACTAGGACTACACGAGTGAACGCTATGCGACTCCAGTTAAATGCACTAAGGGAAGAAGGAGTCAGGACACTGGGATCACTGTGCTGCTTTGGCATGGAGAAACAAGTTCCCTCCTCTTCATACCCTTGACACCTAGCACAAAAGCTGGTAGAGCACTTGGCATGATTTAGGTTAATAGGCTCTTCAGCCCCAGTTCAGTTACACAGCAAGATGCACAGGAAACTGGATTAACAATCACAGTTTTTTCTCCAACACTAATTAATGCTACAATCCTGTTGGGTTCATCAACAAGTCTTCAGTGCTGCTCAAGGCAAAAGCATGAAAAGCAAGCACCAATTAGCTGTAAATACATTCAAATTTGCAAGAAAGGGACATCAACATCAGATGAAAGTCCCAATGATGTTACTAAGAATGACTGTCTGGAATCACTTTAGTTACAGCTTCTCATCATGTACTGCAGGGAGACCCTCCAAGACATTTTGACCCTGAATGAGGCCCTGATATTTTTCCTCCAGAGTTATTCCAAGGGAACCTAAAAATTTCAGTGAATCCTGACTAATTAATAATGCCAGTTCCAATGGTTGTCAGTACCAAAAGTTCTTTCATGTTTCCCTTCCAAGTTACACTCTTATGCTTTGGTGATACTGCAATGGGAATACAATATTTCACAAATGTAGCTTCCCAATTAAATCATATTTTAAGAAGTTACAGGGGGAAAGGTATCTCCATTTTAACTCTCAGCTCTACCTCCTTTCACGTATTTGGAATCAGCTCTTACCAACGTGGAAACATTTACTCACTGCTGATGAACTAAAACTACAGGGCAGAACCACATGCATTACCTTCTATCACCTGCATCATCAACAGAGTTGCAAATAAGTCTCAATATGTAACACTGAATGTCAACAGTTTTGCCTTAATTACATCCATGAATCAGCACTGAAACACAAAAGGATAGAACTACTGTGCAGCAGTAATAAATCCTCATTCTCTTTGACTATCAAGAGCATAAGCCATGAGCCATTATTGACAAGGGAATTAATTTTCATGAAACATTAAGGGGTTCCTTTCAAGCAACCACCTGGGCTTTCTGTCAATGTAGTCCCATGGTCTCTTCACTCACATAACAGAGCACACAATTCATCTCTAATTCTCACAATCACTTTACAATACGATTTGCCTTGGAGGTACAGAATCATGACACTGCACAGTCCTTAAAGCTTAGGGAAAATGCTTTATTTTATTTTAAAAACTGAAGGCAAGTGACTAAGAGGCCAAAATTCCTAAATAAAATCTGGAAAGTTGCTGCTAAACATTAGGATTGCCAGCAGAATTAGCAAAAATTATTTTGACAGACATAACTTCTCCAGATCACAGAGCTTTACAAAGCATATTTTTGTATAATTTTGCCTGATATGCAGAGTTGAAATTTCTGTTCTGGGACTTTTTGTTTTATTATTAAGGAGGAAGAGAAGAAGAAGACAGGAAGAGGGCAAGTTGCTATCATCACTTCCAAAACAAGCATGATCCAGATTCCTACAAATTCCTGAACAAAACCAGCGAAATTACAAGAGTTCAAAAATCAGACAAATGCTGATATTTAAAAGGAGGATCACTGCTGAACACAACCCTCCTGCCTCCCAATTCTGTCTACTGTGGAAGAAGACAGTGGCAGGCTAGGGGACAGAACAGAAGCAGAAGACACATGCCAGAGGGTGTTAAATTAGTACACAATATAGATCACACCAAGGCTGTGGCAGGTCTAATAACAGAATAGCCTATTAACAGAAAAAGCAGTTGGTAGATCTGGGAATGACTGATTATGTAACAGTGACTGATTCAAGCAATAAAGCAAATATACACTGGTGTTGGGAGTGGGAACTTTTTGGTACTAAACCTTCTTGTTAAAGATATTAGCTCCTCCTGGTAATACTAACAGTATTTCAGCCTCAAAGATGCTCTTTGTATGATTTTTGGTTCCCTGGTTTGACTGCCTTGCTTTTGTGATGGTGCTAGTGAGGAACACAGATTCAATGGGAAACGAGGGCATGGCTGAAAAACAATGTTTAGTGAGTGAACTAAAATCAGGCAGTTATGACTCAGATGACCTCTTTTGCAAATCATTTTCAGGAGAAATACACATCAATTAGATCTTGTTTAGCAAGTCACAAAATAGAAAAATGGGCATTGAATTTCTTTATTCACAGGTTACCTAGAGATAAGGACAGTAATTATTCTTATTGTTAAGGCAGTGTTTTGCAAAAACAGGCAGACAAGTGCCCCAAAACATACTTTTGCTTCAATAAAAAACAGGATAGAAGTTTATTTGTATCAGAGTGTGTGTGCACGCATGGATGCAAAGAAGATACATAAAAAAGTATATAATCTTGAAGGGCTGATTTCTTACTTAAACAGTACCTCTCAGTTGTATGCCTGCATCATGCACCAGCATTAAACAAGCAGTTGTTTGGCTTATCTAGAAGTCTTTCACAACCATGCAAAAAATAAAGTGTGTCCATTGACTTTATTTCTAAAACTCTGGGCCCTGTTAGTAAATAGAGTGTTTTGCCAGCAGATTAGGTGTTTGGATTGGATGGGTCAGAGACTTCAGTATATTGGTTAAAACTTTTTGACTGGCACACATCATATTTTATTATACCAGGTCACCCAAAAACCAAATAAAGCATCATTTTTCGTTCCCTGCATTAAGCAAACATACAGGAAATACACTGTAAAAAGTGCTAGAACTGCTAGAAATGTGCAAAAGCAGAGTAGTTGTACCATGCAAAGCATGCAGAGAAAAGAGGAAAAAAAAGTAATGATGCAACAGAGGAATACACACACTTGTTATCAAGAAGTTCTCTAAGCATACTAACCTGCTGGTTCTAATGAATTTTCTACTTTGTCGTTAACATCGAAAACACGATCATGAACACCTATAGTTTTCATACAGTTGTCTATAACAAAAATAGAGATAACAGCCAAATATGTTAGTGAGACACCCTTCAACTCCCCACTTTCCTTTTTTAATTCTTTCTCTGTTTACTAAATATGATTAAGCACACCATATTTTAGTCTGTGGTGCTTGTCCATATGTCAGTAGTCTTCCCTTTGTACAACAGTTTAAGAAACAAGTTAGCAAATGCCATGTAATTAAAACAAAGCTTTATGAAAAACTGTAAGAAAAAATGGTGAAATTCATAACACTAATGTTGCTGCACAGAGCAGATATACAAGATTCAACAGTTAAAAAAAGGTTTACTGCTGTTTATTAGACCACATAGTAAAGTACATGCTACAAAGCCACCCTTGAAAGCTAAATCTGAAGAACTTACTTGCTGGTCGCACAAAGACCTTAAGCTTTAAACAGGACCTCCTTCCATTATCTGGGATCGCAGATGCTGTGAATGGGGAAGAAGGAAAGACAAGTGGAAGAGTAAAACAGTGAGAACGCAAATCATCTTTTGTGCTACAGTAAAATATCTTTTCCCTTCATCTGAAGGACTGAACACATTTCAGCCTCTCCATGTATGGACTTCAAGTGTTCAAAGCAGCTTGATTATGCAGGTTTTATTCTCATCCCTTTTTTGATTATTTTAAATGGAAGAAGTAAAGTACATGGGACTTTTAATGTTTAATTATCTCCTTCCACCTTTTTATACCTTTTCCCAAGAGGTTGTTTAATATGGTTTCTGCTGTAATGCAGGTGTCTGATCTGAAAAATTACACTTTAGACTAATTAAGAACACTTCATGAAAAGCTAGACTTGAAACATTAGGCCACAGGCTTAAGGAATCCTTAAAAGGGGATGAAAAAACAAAATTACATCAAACGTGACAATGCTAAATAGAGAACAATGTATCTACTCATAAAAAGTACAAATACACCATTAAATCCTACAGCAAAATCAGCCTCCATGTGCTTCAATACATCTGCCTTTGTTGAGACAATACTTACCTTGCTTCAGTAAAAACAAGAGTCCTTACATTATATAGCCAACAAGCCAAACCCCATTTATTCCTTCTTTCTGCTGCCCATGATCATTTCCCCAATTCTTTCATTTTAAGTGTACTTACTGTATTAGGAGAGAGAAGTAAGTGGAAACAACACATCTAGCATGTAATAGATCATACACATAAGAGTAGTATTGGCACCCACTTCTTTCCCAGGAAGAGATGCTGTGAAAAATTCCTTTCTAGAACTGCGTCTGTCTCAAAATACATGATCATAGGGAAACACACCTGTATGCCAGCACAGACTGGGTTTTTACAAGACTGTAACTATCATCATTGTTCACAATTCTGAAACTGTAAATTGGCCTGTAGTTCAACATGTACATCAGTAACTTGACTTGAGCATGAGGATTTTCACTTGTGAAGACCATTTGCACACAGCTTCTTTTTGCCCTTGCTAGAATCCTCAAGAGCTACAGCTGAAAAATATTGCCTGAAGAACTCCCAAAGTAAATTTTATTTCATTGCCTCATCTCCTTCATCAGTCAAAAAAAATCTACATAATATGGCAGAACATGTTGCTTTTTGCAGAAAATGGAAACTACTGGAAGCCATCTTGCTTTATAAAAGATGACTGGGTAGATAAATTGTTAAGTTTGTTCTGTTTATGACTGCTTCATAAATTGTTATTAATTCTGTCTCTTTATTTGTGACAAATAACTGAAACTATCTATACACAGACATATGAATGCACTCTATGTCTTCATGCTAAGCTCACACTTGAAGAGTTACTCAGCTAACTTGAAATGGATTCCCAATGCAGTTCTCAGCTTTTCCCTAGAAGAACATACCAATAAGAACTAGCAAATTCGGTACAAACACAAAAAAGGAGCAAAATAGAGTCCAATATAACTAATGCTGTGGTGCTGCACCTGTTGGGATGTGCTTGAAAATTGTTTCCTATTTTTAATAAAAAGACAAAAGTGCGTAGAAATGATGACTCCTCCTTCACAATGACAAGTAGTTAAGAAGTGTTAACAGTTGGCTTTGCTGGAGGCTTTAACTAAATCAAAGTCAGAAAAACTTCCTCTACTGACATTTGCAGTAACTGGTGTGTTATTTAGGACCCAATATTCAGTCTCTGTGGTTATATTCAGGAAACAGTGTCCTTTCTGTTGCCTTCAATGAATATTTGCAGCAGCTGGCTAAATGCTTTGCTCAGGCAGTTACAGATTTCTCAAAAGGTAAGAATCCTACAGTCATCACCACATTACTTGAATAAAGGTGGAAATAACATTTCCAACATTAGCCAAAATGGACTCCATGAAGTAATTTTATCACTAACAGATTCTTCCTACTCAGAAATTACTCCAGAAGTGCATCGTGACAAACATTTATTTAAAAGGAAGTTTTAAGTTTGATGCTTACATGCTGCTGTTTATGTCTGTAAAATACAAATGTTTGGACTCGTTGTTGTTTATTAGAATACTCTATTAGTTAGACTAACTAGAATACCACTGACTAGCTAGGACAGCTAGGTGCTACTGAAACTCTATATGCAAAAAACCAGAAAACTAGTGATTTGTACATATAAACTTTCTATTTGTACACAGCACTTGCACAAACCTCAGAGAAAACAACAGCTAGTGACTGGCCATGTTCTTTGGGAAGAAAATACTAAAATCCGTTCCCTGCTTATATACTTTTCCACAAGTCCTCACATGGGTTTGTATACTACAGACTGTACCATGAACCACAGACCTATTGCATTTAATTAATAATCTCATAATATGATGCAGTTTTAGCAATAACTATGAAAAGGCAATTATGTACTGTTGATAGCAGTAAACTCAGAAAGATCCGTCTTCTATCAGTGTTATATTCATTCAAAAGGATTAATAATTAAAAATAAATTTATAAAAGAGAACAAACCAAAAGACATATTGTTCTGCTCTCATGCCTGCCTCAACAACAAAGAACAAGGTGATAAAGGGATAGAACGCAATGTCTTCGGCCTTGCTGAGAAACTAAGAACTGCTTGCCAAGTTGGATGACTGCAATAACTTTTTTCCTGCCCTTCTTTTCATCTTAAAAAAAAAATCCCAGACCAGCTTAAGTATTTGCCTTAAGACCAGATGTGTGATCTACAAGGAAGAGTCAGGTTGGCTTATATCAGCTGTCCTCCTCTCACATAACATTGCAGTAAGTTTCTTGGTATTGTTCTGTTCTCTTCTCTGCTGTCTTTATTCTGCAATATTTTCACCAGTATCCCATTAGAACACTGCCTGTTGGATTAAGATGCCTAGTATATGACAGCAACAGCTGGGATTTATTTTTCCTCCTCTTTCAGCAACAAGTTTAAGAATTTTTTATGTTAGGCACATCACACTTGCTCTCTAATAACAAAGTCAAAGAGTCCTGAGTAAATCTGGGTTTCTTTGTAAGTTACTAACTCAAAGCTTGAATTGAATTTGAAGTCCTTTTCTTCTACATGAGAGTAGCTCTTTCAAACTCTTGCTGAAAAGGACAATATTCTAAATCAGAGTGATTTGATGACAAAATACCAAATGACCAAAGCAACACAGCAGAAATGACAAATGACATCTTAACATTTAGTAAGAATAGATACTAAACACACATTCTCTGGAGCAGAAGTAATGCTGTGGGCAGGACCTAACAAAGGCTGTAGTTTCAATGGAAAATTCTGGGACCAGTTTGAATCAAAAATCCCCTACTGAACTGAGCGCAACTGGAAAAATTTACGTTTTGTTTTCAGGTAGGAAAGAGCAAAGCATTAGCAGAATAAAGTTCAATGGCTTTAAGGTGCACTATTTTCCAGGAAAGGTTAGTTTCCAGTGTAGTAGAATCTGGCAAACTAGCTGACACACTCTTGCATGCTTGCAAGAGAGCATTGCTGAACTCTAGAAATGAGAAAGAGAACTGCTCTTTGCCACCTGGGATGTGTTAAAAGTTGTTTCCCAGGCAAACTAGTGCTGTTGCTGCTACATTCCACTAAAATAAGCTACACTATAAGAAAAGATGCTCCTTCTAGGTGGTACAAAGAGAAATTTCCTTCTCCTTTCTGCACAAAACCAGACTAGCCCCTAAGGCTTTGGTATAAGGTTTTTCTATTTGTCCATTTTAAAGGCGATATTAGCAGAGGCCAGTTCTGAAAGCAGGAAGCCTCTGACGCTAATAGAACCTGTCTCAAGCAACATGCAACACTTTCCATTTCAAAGGCCAAAATTCCCAAGGAGAAAACAAAAGTCAATTGAAACCTTGCTGCACAACAAAATGAAACCTCTGGAAAACATGTAAGGAGCAAAAGAGGTTATACCATCTTTTTTTTCCACTAATGATATTAGAATAGAAACAGTTTGACTGGTTTAATTTTTGTCAGGAAGAATCACAACCAAAAATAGAAGAGGAACTCTGTGGTATTGTTAGTTCCTATATTCCACTACAATTCCTATGATACTTCACTCCTTCCCTACCCTATCTCACCTTTACCAGAAACTTCATGACAATCTCCTGCACTTGTCTTTTAAATGTTTCAGACTTCACGGTTACACAAAAACTTTGGGTTAGAAGGAAATGCATAATACCTCTGAAATCACAAGATATATGAAAACGCCTCAATGCTTATAAAAATAACTGCTTTTGTCTCTTCGTTTTTTAATTTTTCTTTAATATGAAGATTCCATGAGTCAAATTAAATTCAAATAATGATCTCTGTATTCTTGAGATGAAAATTTCATCTCCATTAGTTGAACTATTAAAAAAAACAAACCAGGGAATGAACTACAGCACACAGGACTAACTCCAAGAAGGATCCAAATACGGCCCATAAAGACAAATTAGATGAGAAAATTTCTCTTCTCTAACCACTTCTGGCTACCATTTTTATACCATATAAGGAAAGCACAGACAGTGAAGAAAATTATTCTCTCCTCATCTAGAGTCAAATCATAAATATTTCAGCATTTGATAGCTATATTTAAATATGGAAAAAATCCAATGGTTCCCTTCATCCCACTTCTAAGCAGTTCTTTGCTAGAAAACACATGGCACGTTTTTAATGTATGAGTTATATATAAGAGGTTAGGCCCTTCCTCACCCTGATAAGACTTAGAAGAGTTATTAAATGACTGCAGGTAGCCACAGATAAAGAATAGAAAGTAGCATACACAGAAAACAGCGTGGGGTTTCTCCCCAGCAGTTTTGTGGTTGAATGTGCTGTTAAATCCCTGAAGTTCCTCAAAGAAGTCATCAAGATATGACCCAATCAATATACAAATAAGCTAATTAAAAAGTAGATATACAAAAGAGAAAGGGTATTAAAATTTCAAAAGTAACTTGGTTATTGGGACCTGCTAGTCATGTGGCAAAAGCTGTACTTAAGTATTTTCTTTCCTGAGACAGGCACATTTTGGCTGGCAACTCTGCATGGCTCAGTTTCTAATTGAAGAGCAAGTCATTAGGATGCCCCATACAAAAAGTGTCTCAATCACCTTATTTACTGATATCCATATGTAATCAGTAGTTTCCTCTACTTGTCTCCTCACTAATTCTTAGCTTTCTAATTATAGCACTGCATCTTTTCCTAAACTGTAAAAAACCCCCAAAACACACAAATGCAATTCATATCCTCATTTAGCACTACAACTAAATATTAAAGGCACAAACCACTATGGTCCCTATTAGCAAAACTGAAACTATTCAGTGTACAAATAGTGCTTCATTTTTCTAAGTCAGTCAGATAGCATATTTATTTTAGAAAGTGGGGACACTAGTAAAGGAACACCTTTTCCTTCTGCAGAAACCCGTAACTTCCCACAGCTTCTCCACATGGCCCCGATACAACATGCTGCAGATACTCTGCAAATGACAATTCTCTTCTTAGTTTGTATTTCAAGTTTCTATTAACAGTTCTCTTGGAGTATATTCTCTGAAGGATTATAAAGCAGTATTCATGAAAGAGAGTTCATTGTGGATACACTAACACCAGTACCTTCTACATGTTACACAAATTCTGGTGCTGGTAAGCACTTCTCAACAACAAGCACTGAACAGAAATACTGTTTCAGATTGGGAAGCCAATAAAGACATAATTCTGAGCTACTACTCAGGACACTAAATACAGATGCTATATGCATATAGCTGGAGTACACACCTAACAACTACTGCCCATTCATAACGGTTGCCCCTGTAATTTCTGTAGCTACATGGAGAAACACCACAAAAAGAGAAACTAATCCATACACAGGACACCGTGTATTGTAAATCATAAACTCATGTTTGCATGGTTCTACTCTCTCAGTTAGTCCTATAAGTTACAGATAATTTCTTCAGGAGAAAATATTTATAGTTGTGAAGTGCCTCTAGCCCTTTCACGCACAAGACCATTCCCATTAGTCAAATTGAATATCCAGGTAACCCTACACAACCTACAAACCATAACTCCACCAACCTGAAGTGTTTCATCATCCAATATTCCATGTCAGCTACAGAGACTTAATAAGTTTTATTTGTAAGAACAGTCATCTGCTTATTTCTTTGTAAAGAAAATGAGTATGCGTGAGAGCATTAAAAATGCAGTTCTCTGTTACGTTTGCCACAGGCAATATTTCTCAATTTGTGCAAGTGAAAAGAAAAAAATAGCCTATTAGTTGTTACAAGAGTTGCGCCTTTCCCCTATAGGTTTTCATGTGATTTACCATACAACAGAAATGTATGCAAATTAGCCAGGTAAATGCAGAATTAGTTATTAACATTCTTCTCACAATTTAGATCAAGAAAAGTCACAACTATGCATAAACAGTAAAACTGAAAAAGTCAGTTAGAATTTAATGAATCAATAAAACATATCTTTGTGTGCATACATGTGCCTGTCCCTAAGTACAATGAAGGGGTCTTCAAAGTTAAGTTGCGAAAAAAGAAGCTACGTGACAGGATTTATGGATAATTTGCTTCTTTTAAGTGTTAAAATAAAAAATTAAAGCCAGAAAGATACTGGTCCTATGGAAGTATGTGCTTTCACCAATACCTGCATTTCACTTAAGAGTCTTTACATGCCTGCTCTTTCATTGTAGTATATCTGCAAAAGTTTTGTTCTGGTACCAAGCACATTTCCTCAGTAAAGCATGCCTAAACATCCTCCATTAAGAAGAAGAGGAGGGTGATTGTTGTAGGGGACTCCCTCCTAAAAGGAACAGAGGGACCCATTTGCAGACCAGACCCACTCCACAGGTCTGCTGCTTACCAGGGGCATCCATGAAGGAGGTAGCTCGAAAACTTCCTTCCCTGGTCCATGAGACAGACTACTATCCTCTGATTGTAGTCCAAACTGGTAATGATGACTTAGTAAAAAGAAAGACCAAAGTCATCAAGAATGACTTCAGGGCCATTGGGAAAATGATGGAGGGCTCTGGGGCACAGGCAGCATTCTGCTCCATCCCAAGGCTAAAAAGAGAAGATGGGAAGTCACAAAGAAGAACTCGATTAATGCCTGTCTCTGAGCCTGGTGTCAGGAAAGAGGCTTTGGCTTCTTTGATAACGGGGGTCGCTCACGCACCCCCTGACATTGATGCTAAGGATGGGACATGTCTCCTAGTGGGGCTAAAGCCCTTGCTAAAAACCTAGCTAAGCTCATAAATCAAGCTTTAAACTAGATGTGAAGAGGGAGGGGATTGAGACCAGGCTAGGCAGGAGTGAGCCTGGATGTGGAGCACTAGGGATTCAGAGAGGGTGTGCTGGTGAAAGTTGGGGAGAATGCACCTCGGAGCAGTAAAGGAAATACAGGCACCCTGATACAAGCTACTCCAGTTATCTGGCAATTGGGAACATACACTATCCCCTCTAAGAGCGCTGAAGGCTCCGTAGCTCAGCTAAGCTTCAGCTTGGTTGAACAGAGAGATCTTGAGTGACATTAAGAAGAAGAGGAATGTTTATGGGCTATGGAAGAGGAGACAGGCCTCTTGGGTAGATTACAGGAGGGAAGTGAGATTGTGTAGAGAAAAAAATCAAAGGGGCTCAATTAGAAATCAGATTGGCTAAGTCTGTGAAAGGTAACAAAAAATCTTTCTATAAATATATAAATAATAAAAGGAGAACTTGGGAGACCATACAGTCCCTTTTGGACACAGAAGGAACAACAGTGACAGGGGATGAGGAAAAAGCTGAGGTACTTAATGCCTTCTTTGCCTCAGTCTTTAATTGTAAAGAAAGTTGTTCCCTCTGTGTACAAATCCCGAAACTAGAGGAGCAAAATAAGGCTCCCATGGTCCAAGAGGAGGTGGTCAGAGCCTTGCTTGCCCAACTAGACACCCACAAGTCTATGGGGTCAGACGGGATTCACCCAAGGCTATTGAGGAAGCTGGTGGATGTGCTGGTCAGACCCCTTTCCATCATTTTCCAAAAGTCCTGGAAGATGGGGGAGGTTCCATTGGACTGGAGGCTGGCTGATGTTGTGCCCATCTACAAGAAGGGTAATAGGGACGATCTGGGGAACTACAGACCTGTCAGTCTTACCCTCAGTGCCAGGGAAAGTCATGGAACAGGCGATCTTGAGTGCTATCATGAAACACTTGCAAGAGAACTGGGTGATCAGGTCCAGTCAACATTGGTTCACAAAAGGCAGGTCTTGCCAAACTATCCTGATCTCCTTCTATGACAAAGTGACTCAGCTGCTCGACGAGGGAAAGGCTGTAGATGTGGTCTTCCTGGACTTCAGTAAAGCCTTTGATACAGTTTCTCACAGCATTCTGCTACGGAAACTGTCAGCCTCTGGCCTGAACAGGCACACACTCTCCTGGGTGGAAAACTGGTTGGATGGCCAGGTCCAGAGAGTGGTGGTAAATGGAGTTAAATCCAGTTGGAGGCCAGTGACAAGTGGGGTTCCCCAGGGCTCAGTGCTGGGTCCAGCCTTGTTCAGTGTCTTCATCAATGATCTGGATGAAGGCATCGAGTGCTACCTTAGCAAGTCTGCAGATGACACTATGCTGGGTGGAAGCATGGATCTGCTGGAGGGTAGGGAGGCTCTGCAAAGGGATCTAAACAGGCTGGACCACTGGGCTGAGACCAATGGCACGAGGTTCAGCTGGGTCCTGCACTTGGGGCATAACAACCTTATGCAGAGCTACAGACTAGGAGAAGTCTGTCTAGAAAGCTGCCTGGAGGAGAAAGACTTGGGGGTGCTGGTTGACAGTTGACTTAACATGAGCCAGCGGTGTGCCCAGGTGGCCAAGAAGGACAATGGCATCCTGGCTTGTATCAGAAACGATGTGACCAGCAGGTCTAGGGAGGTTATTCTCCCTCTGGACTCAGCACTGGTGAGACTACTCCTTGAATCCTGTGTTCAGTTCAGGGCCCCTTGCTAGAAGAAGGAAGTGAGTTCAGAGAAGAGCAACAAAGCTGGTGAAGGAGCTGGAGAACAGGCCTTTTGAGGAATGGCTGAGAGAGCTGGGGTTGTTTAGCCTGGAGAAGAGGAGGCTGAGGGGAGACCTCCTTGTTCTCTATAACTATCTGAGGGGAGGTTACAGAGAGGAGGGTAATGGCATCTTCTCCCAAGTGACAGGGGACAGGACAAGAGGAAATGGCCTCGAGCTCTGCCAGGGGAGATTTAGGCTAGATATTAGTAAAAAAAAAATTCACAGGAAGGTCACTGGGCATTGGAACAGGCTACCCAGGGAGGTGGTCGATTCACCTTCTCTGGAGGTGTTTAAGGCATGGGTGGACAAGATGGTTTTACATGGTTTAGTGTTTGATAAGAACAGTTGGACTCGATGATCCAGTGGGTCTCTTCCAACCTGGCTGTTCTATGATTCTAATCTTATTTGTACTTTAGATATAGCCAAGTCTACCATCTCTGCATTTAGTTGTCATCAAGATCAGAAGACCAAAAAATATTACTGAGCAAAGACTCAGAAATTTCAAGCCAACAGAGAATCAAATCTAGAAAACAACCTGATCTAGGACTGCCAGCAACACTTCAAAGCCAAGAAAATAACCTAATAAGGTTAAGAAACAAATTTATATCTAAACAAATGAACAAATAAACACAAGGTCACAGCTAATACTGCCTACGGTTTAAGACAGGTAGAATTTCTATAGTTACTAGTATTTCCAAATGAAGTTTGAAAATCCAAAGGAGTATACTAAAACTGTGTATTACGCTTCCTTCCCACATGCTCAACTACATCTGTATGAAGTGAAGGTAAAACCAATCACATTGTATTCCTTTATTCATCTTGGTACGTGTGTATATACATGCCTGCACACATACGCAGAATTATATTCTGCAGTTCATGCAAAATATAAAGCAGGAAGTGCACAGCAATGGAGAAAAAAATGATAACAGTTGTATACAAAATAACAGATCATGAAATACCACTTTTACCTCCTAATGTTTTATACAAAATTTGCACTGGCTTTGCACTGTGTAAAGACACTGGATTATTATGGCCTACTTCACAAGTGACTGTATCAGAGAATCATAGTATCACCAGGTTGTAAGAGACCCACCACAGCGAGTCCAACCTTTCCCACCAGTCTCTAAAGCATGCCCCTCATTACCTCATCCATCTGCACCTTAAACACCTCCAGAGAAGGCAAGTCCTCCCTGGGCAGATGGTTCCATAGCCTAATGACCCTTTCAGTGAAGAATTTTTTCCTTATGTTGAGGCTGAACCTCTCCAGGCAGAGCTTGAGGCCATTCCCTTTTGTCCTGTCACCTGTCACTTGGGAGAAGGGGCTAGCTCCCTCCTGTCCACAACCTCCCTTCAGGTAGTTGTAGAGAGCAATAAGGTCTCCTCCCAGCCTCCTCTTCTCCAGGTTAAACAACCCCAGCTCCATCAGCCGTTCCATGTAAGGCCTGTTCTTCAGCCCTTCATCAGCGCCGTTGCTCTTTTCTAGACACAATCCAGAGCCCTAACATCGTTCTTGTAGCGAGGGGCCCAGAACTGAACACAGGATTCAAGGAGCGGCCTCACCAGTACTGAGTACAGAGGCAGAATAACCTCCCTGGACCTGCTGGTCATGCCATTTCTGATACAGACCAAGATGCCATTGGCCTTCTTGGCCACTTGGGCACACCACTGGCTCATGTTCAGTCAGCTATCAACCAACACTTCCAGGTATTTCTCCTCCTGGTAGGTTTCCAGTCAGGCTTCTCCCAGGCTGTAGCTCTGCATGGGGTTATTGTGCCCCAAGTGCAGGACCCGGCATTTGGTCTTGGTAAACCTCGTGCCATTGGTCTCAGCCCAGAGGTCCAGCCTGGTTAGATCCCTTTGCAGAGCCGCCCTACCTGCCAGTAGATCGACACTTCCACCCAGCTTAGTGTCATCTGCAAACTTGTTAAGGGAGCACACTGAAGTCCCACCTACAGTCTCACTCCCATCTGGCCTGGTCTCCATGCCCTCTCCCTTCACATCTAGTTTAAAGCTCGATTTATGAGCTTAACTAGATTTTTGGAGAGGGCTTTAGTCCGCCTAGGAGACAGGCGTGTCCCGTCCCTAGTAAGAATTCTCTCTCAGACCCCCCTCAAAAGAGCCTAGTAAGTGGAAATCATTTGCCAGACAAACATTATTTTAGTGAGAGTTCCTGGAAGAAAGCATACACAGTTACTGTTTCTTCATTAGCACTTAAAACTGAATAAACTGTCCTACTGCAACCGCCTATCCAGGAAGAATATAACTTTCTTGCTGTTTCTTATCCATTGCAGCTTGAATATATTTGTTTGAATGCTGCATGGATTGAAAGTGATTTATGATCAAAGTCATAAAAAAAAAATCAAATTCTGTATGGTAGGAGGTGTAGACCATGGACTTCCAGTTTAATTAAGCCTCCTGTCCAGTATTTCCCCCGTTAGAGGACTTAGCATGATCAAGCCCTGTATATAAAAAAAAAAACCAACCCAAAGCTCAGCTGGAAATAAATGAAAGGCATATCCTACTTTGAATGGACTAACAGTTATATGTAAGCCTCTGTAAAATATAAGGAGGTATAGATGAAGAACAGATCATACAGTTGCTCACATAGGAAATACTTGCAGGCCTTTCTCTCATATAAGAAAGTTTCTCTTTTGTAAATGCAAACTGCATTATTTAGTATAGACTAAGGAGTAACACTACTGCATTAGCACAATGTAAACAACTGATGTCATACTTTTGTACTGCAACAAACCCACACTTATTAACTAGAATGAAATAAAAACCTAAGATCTCATTACCGTTTTCAGCGGCATTAACAAAACCAAATACAGATATTGTACAACATTAAGACTGTATTAGAGTAAACTGCTAATAAACCAAATTAATACTATCAAATAGAGCACTTAGAAAAAATATATTCTCCTCATACTCTTCATAGGCACTTTTGTGCTTTGATTTTCCCATGGTATCACTAAAATTAAATGTTATTGTTCAAATAGGCTATCCATTTTGCTAATTTCCATCTCTAAGAACTAGACATCCATATATCCTTTGAAGTGACATTATAGTCTTGTTAGTAATGACCTTCTCTTTTCGATCTTTAAAGCAACATGTTCACTCAGAGAGAATTTGTGGGTATTGTATCATGTTACTAAACCTCGTATACTTTAATGGACTCCATATTATCCGTGTTTAGCTTTACCACTGCTGGTACTATAATTAAAGCAGGGAGAAACATTCCATTCTACTCAGTTTTCATAGGACACTATCTTTAAAATATTTTGAAACTTTTCTAGCTTCCTATGCTGCGCTTGTAAATCCTGTCAGTTTATAAAAACAAACAAGTAATTTTAAATGCTATATTGTGCTAGGTGTATGACACAACCGTAGACATGAAAAGTTACTTCACCAAAGCAATGCAACAATATATCTTGCTTATGTCTTGCACAGGAGGGAGAAGACATAAAAGCAGGAAGAAATCTCCAACAAACTAACTTAGGATCAGGGAAAATTTAGAAAAAAAGCAGAGAGTATAGATTGTATTTGTTGTTATTTAAGATAAAAGCAAATAGTGAGAATAAAGCAAGTCTGAATGTGTTTTAGTGCACATGCATGCCCAAAGGTTTGCAAACGCACTGCTTACAGGGAACGCCTTTGCTCAAAAGATTTCTGAAGCCCTTTTTCTCTTGGTAAAGTTCTAATGGTATCTCAGTACAGCCTTTATAAAAAGATGTCTTCAGGTACACAGTCAGCTTTTACACAGGTAAAGTTTGTAAAAAAGGTAAAGTTTGTAAAAAACTTGAATAGTACACTGTAAATCAAGCTCTGACTCTGACAAGCAAAGAATCTCAGGGCACAGACATTCCACTTCATTACACCTACTATGACAGAGTCCCAGGCCATGAATGAATAAAAACACAATACATATACCAGCACTATACTGGTGCAATAACAGCAGGCAAATTATTATCAGGCAAATTTCCAGTTTGCTCAAGTCCTGGAGAGGTACTATCAAACCTTTAACCACTACACCATGCAAGTCAGAAATTCTCCACTCCTTAGAAGGATTTCATTAACCCTTCCATTTATCAACTGGAACACATCAAGCTGTGGTCCTCTCTTTAACTAAAATTTGTCCAGTGCATCAGAAGATAGTAATTTTATTTAGACTTCTAGATTTCACTTGTCTAGCTTGTGTTCACTGTCACTGTTTGTACTGAGCCTTTGAAATTTATATTAGAAAAAAGCCAACCTATGTGATTATAGCTGCAACCTCATCAAGGAGAACTGCTGCCTTGTCAGGAATTTGACATGTCTCACCTATGCCAGAAAAGGATTGTAGACAGTAATAACTATGACTGTGGGAAAGTCTAAAACACCCAGGGGATAACTAACCTTTCATCTACTCTGCCACAAATTATTTCCTTCTGCACATTTTTTTTTATTTAGATTAATGTATACCACAGGATGTTTCATCCTACTTCCAGTGATCATTCCCAGATGAACTCAAAATTAGACATGTATCTGTATACTTTTCCATAACTGGGACTCAAAAGCTCTGGTGGTTTGGATAATAGTTCTCAAAAACAATGAATACCACATCAGACTGTTGAAACACACAGCTACCTCTCAAGCTTTTCTCTTCCTGAATCCTTAACTACTGTTCTCTCAGAACTGAAACATTTCTCCACAGCTCTTCCAGAAAAGTCCCTTTCATACTAACCATCTTCCCAAGCAGATCAGGAAAATATCATTTCTATTTTCCACATACTGCTTTCTGATCTAAACAAACATCTCCCTACTGTAAGCTTACACCTCTATTACATATACATGAACCAGCTAAGGAACTTGGGTAACCAAGTTGTAAGCAGCTTTTAATAGTACTTCCCATGCATCTATAATATCATACATATAGAAAACAAAATGGGATGACACAAACCCACTATACTGAAAAGTCCTTGCTGATGCATATTTCACTTCAAAGCAGATGGACAAACCCCGTTAAATTAACTTCTCTCAATTACATAGTACCCATCACTGTTTTATTTATGAACCTCTTATGTAATATGGTGTCTTCTCTCCTCAGCAGCTGGAGACCCCAAGCCTGACCGTACTAGCGCAACCCTACCAGTAAAGTGCACAGTCTATCCCATATTCTGAAATCATGAAAACCCTCTTACATTTGTATCTTAACTGCTGGCTACTCCATATAAATTTTTGTGGTCTGAACTAAATTAGAATAAGTTTTGTGAGTAACTCAGTTCCTGTAAGTAACTTCATTCTCTGAAACTAACTCCATGTTTTTGTGACAGTGTTCTTTGCTAAAAGCAATAATGCAGGGCATTGGTATGCAAAAAGGTCAATGCTTATACTTATCCCTAGAGTAACCAAGACCATCCTCAAGCTGGCAGAAAAGGACTGCACCAGCTAGGAAGGTCAGACAGCAGCTGACCCCAAACTGTATGATGTATTCCATCAGGTCATACTTGGTTTAAAAAGAGAGATCACAAGGGTCTTACCCCTCTTCTGCAGTGGTTCATGTCCAGTGATCTCATCTGTCTGGTAGTTCCTGATCCCAGATCTGTGTGTTCCTGAATCCAGTTCCTGAGCTCAGCTTCCTTCTAGCCATGGACCCATGCCCTCATGTGTGCTCTGCAGCATTTGTGGTGACATACAGTCATCGAGGCATGGAGGCACTATCTCATATATCTGTATGTCTTATTACATTATTATTATTATTGTTGTTGCTGTAGTTTTAGTTTCCCACCCACAAGTCTTTTTCCTCTCATTTCCCTCTCTCCCCTCCCTGGGCAGAGCTGGGCAGTGGGGAGGATTTAGGAGCCCAACTGCATGGTTTTAGCTGCTGAAATTTAGCTGGAGCTGAACTGTGGTATCAATAAATGTCTGTGCTGGGTATAGTTCTGATAGTGGTGCAGAGCTGCATGAGACTGTGCATCATGATGCTTCTTTCCCCTCACATTTAACAGTGGGTTCAGCGTACCAACTTTCTTCAAAGAAGTCCAGATACATCCTCTTTACCTTAGTAAGGGAAAAAGCCACTTAAAATGCATATACTTTCTCCCCAAGTCACTGCAGCAAAACATGAGGTACACAGAAGAACTCCCAACCAATGAAACAAAAACCCCTGTTCTGAGATCAAATCTCTTACTCTAAGGTGGGTGGAAGCATCAGATCTGCAAATATGTATATAAAGTTTGATATGGAGTCTAAAACCACAAATGTAGTAGATACTTTCATACACATCTTTGAATTACAGAATATACTATTGCCATCTGGAAGGCCAAAAAACCGCTGAGTGTGCCAATATGGATTCTGCAGCACTATTTATGGTAGGCTATATACACCTGCTGCTTGCTGGTTCTACTCTTAGAGATGCTTCAGGCACCCTGGAGCAGAAAAACATGGGGTCCAGCATGCCCCAGTAAGACTTTCAGTCAGGGCAATAGCAAATCTGTGTCTGTCACCTGTCCTCTTTCAGAGACCTCATACTCAGAACCAATGACACAGAAAGATACTTCTCTTTCTGTGATCCTAGTTGATGAACTGGAAACTTCCAGTTCAGCATTTAGGGGGTCACTAAATAACTTGTTATTTAGCCAAGTAGAAGAGTTAGTAGTACACTCCTGCATTTTTCTGTTGTCCCCTTGTGAAACACCCTGCAGAAACAAGAATGTGTTTTTCTTTAACTGAGCTAGGGTTTTTTGGTATTTTTTTGTTTTTTCACAGCCCACAAGGTGCGTGATCAAATCTGGCACTGGAGCATTCTAACTATGAAAGCAAGCACAGAATTTTTGCACACATTTTGTGGACTTCACATATTTCATTCACAGAATCTTCTTGCAGGGAAAGTAGAGTTCATAAGAAAAGTTCAGGAGACAGAACCCACAATAGCAGTAAATATTTTTTCACTTCTGCCTTTAATACCAAGATTAAACAAACAAACAAACAAACAAACAAAAATGACCCCGGTCTTTGTATGAAGTAATTCCACTTTTAAGAAAACATCCTGAACTCCTCAGAAGCAGGACTCTGGGTAGAGGAGATCAAGGTTTATATCTGTGTTTTGTTTTGATTCAGAAAAAAACATGCATATTGAAACAGAGCTGCAGAAAAATAGCAGGACTGAAGCATTATCAGTGCTAAGCTGCTTTCTGCTGAGCTGAAGTGACCATTTTCAGATCCTTTCAATTTATGATGAAAAGATCATTACCATGCTGCTCCTGGGAAGTCTGTCCTCCTGCAAGTGAGCTCCTTTGTTATGAATATGGAACAGATGGAACCAAATCTATCTGCTCCATAGGAACAAAAATGCTTACAATCTGGCACTCTCTATTAAAGACTCTACTTAGCTCCTTTATAGCACTGGCTTCTGTGCACTACTGTGAGATTTTGACTTTATAGAAAAAGGCACTTCGTAGAGCAATGGTTCTTACTCTTAAACCAAAAGCAGCCTAAAATCTGCAGAAGATGAATGCAGAGTTTAACCTACATGGCTCCTCAGAGATATGCAAACATGCAATTACTATTTTTTTAAGCTAGAGAAAGGATTTTTTTCTGAGGAGGAAAAACAGCCATATGTTGCAAATACTGTGTAGTGAAGAACATGGATAATAATACACTATTCAAACTAGTAAAGGTTGAATCTAATGACATTATTGCAAGAAGGAATATGGATTTTATTTGTACATACAATATAGAGCAAGACGACAATTCTCCAAAGTCATCTGTATGAGTCTTTCAAAAATTTGATTTTTTGGTAGAAGACTAAACTCCTTGAAATTAGGTCCTCGCCACAAATAAAAAAATGATTTAATGTATCTTGAAATATTGCATCTTACTAGGCAAAATATTACATGAATATTACATTACAGATTATTACATCATATTACACGAATTAACTCTGTAAATTGAAAATATGTATAAACTGTACCTGAAACCAATAGATGTATTTAATGTCTCTGCTCATTTGGTGAAAACCAACATGGCTCCACTAATAGCAAATTGTGCTTAACGAATTTGATGGCATTCTACAATGGAGCTACAGCAATGGTGGGTGAGGGAAGAGTAAGTGCTATCACCTCTGTGGACTTGTGCAAAGCATGTAACACTGTCCTGCAGGACATTCTGATCTCTAGATTGGAGAGTTATGGATTTGACAGATGGAACATTTGATGGATAAAAAATTGCCTGGATGTTTGCACTGTAAGAGTCAACAGCTCAACAGCTAAGTGAGGACCATTGCAAGGTCCTGCACCTTGGTCAGGGCAATCCCAAGCATAAATACAGGCTGGGAGGAGAATGGATTGAGAGTAGCTCTGAAGAGAAGTACTTGAGGATGCTGGTGAATGAGAATGCTCAACATGAGATGTAAATGTACAATTGAAGATCAGAAAGCTAGGCCTATCCTGTGCTGCATCAAAATAGGTGTGTCCAGTAGGTCAAGGCAGGTCATTCTGCCCCTCTGCTCCCAAGCCCCCGCCTGGAGAAGAGGAGGCTGAGAGGAGACCTCATTACTCTCTACAACTACCTGAAAGGAGGTTGTAGAGAGGAGGGAGCTGGGCTCTTCTCCCAAGGGACAGGGGACAGGACAAGAGGGAATGGCCTCAAGCTCCACCAGGGGGGATTTAGGCTGGAGATTAGGAGGAAGTTTTTCACATAGGGTCATTGGACATTGGAATAGGCTGCCCAGGGAGGTGGTTGATTCGCCTTCCCTGGAGGTGTTTAAGGTACAGGTGGATGAGGTCTTGAGGGACTTAGCGTTTGATAGGAATGGTTGGACTGGATGATCCGATGGGTCCCTTCCAACCTGGTTGTTCTATGATTCTATGATTCAGTTCTGGAGTCCTCTGCACAAGAAGGAGATGGTTCTATTTAAACAAGTCCAGAAGAGTACTATGAAGATCATTCGAGGGCAGGTGCAACTGCCCTATGAGGACAGGCTGAAAGAGTTGGGCTGCTTTAGCCTACAGAAGAGAAGGCTCCAGAGAGACCTTACAGCAGCCTTCCATTACCTAAAGGGTGTCTATATGAAAGATAGGGAGGGGCTCTTTATCAGGGAGCATAGTGATAGGACAAGGGGTAACAGTTTTAAGAATTAAAAGGGGAGGTTTAGATTAGCTATTAGGAATAAATTTTATTCTGTGAATGTGGTGAGACACTGGAACAGGGCGCCAGGAGAAGTCATGGGAAGTCAACCCCTGGAGGTGGTTCAAGGCCAGGATAGATGAGTTTTTTAACCAATCTGATCTAGTAGGAGATATCCCAGGCCATGGCAGGGGTTTGGAACTAAATGATCTTTAATGTCCCTTCCAACCCCAACCGTTCCATGATTCTATGATCTGCAGAAGAGTTAAGCTGGTACATGGCATGTCTGCCACTTCTCCTAAAATCAGAACAATAATGAATGTTTCTTCCTAGCTACATATACACATGGATATCACAGAGTGGTAAGGGTTGTAAAGGACTCTGGAGGTCATCTAGTCCAAACCCCCTGCTAAAGCATGTTCACCTGTAGTAGACTGTGGAGGAACTAGTCCAGGTGTGTTGTGGGTATCTCCAGAGAAGAGATTCCATAGACTCTCTTGGCAGCCTGTTCCAGAGCTCTGTCACACTCAAAATACAGAAGTTTTTCTTCATTTTCAGGTGGAATTTCCTATGTTCCAGTTTGTGACTGTTTACCCTTGTCCTGCTGTTGGGTACTACCGAAAGAGTCTGGCCCCATCCTCTTGATATTCATCGTCTCAATATTCAGATATTTATAAGCATTGGCAACATTTCAGTCTTTGCCTCTCCAGGCTAAACAGACACAGCTCTCAGCCTACCCTTGTAAGAGAGATGCTGCAGTACCCTAAGCATCTTTGTGGCCCTCCAGTGGATCCTCTCCAGTAGCTCCTTATCTTTCTTGAACAAAGGAGCCCAGAAATGAACGCAGTATTCCAGATGTGGTCTCTTCTAGGGGAGAGTAGAGGAGGAGAACTGCCCTCGACCTGCTAGTCACTCTTTTCAATGCACCCCAGGATACCACTGGCCTTCTTGACAATGAGTACACATTGTTGGCTCATGGTTAAATGGCTGTCCACCAGGACTCCCAGGTTCTTCTCTGCAGAGCTCTTTGCCAGCAGATAAACCTCTTACCTGTACTGATGCATGGGGTTATTCCAACCTCAGTGCAGGACTCTATATGGTTTGTATCTACTTCTCACAGAAACCCATACAATAGAAGTCAGAGGCCTGTTTACTCTCACTGCTTAATATGTTAATACATTTGCTGTCTGGCTGCTTTTTCAGAAGTAAGTGAAAAAAAGAATTTCTGTAGCAGGATAATTTGATTCTCACTAAATCAAGTCTTCAGGCGAACCTAGCCCTGCCAGTGAAGGCACGGCTTGCCTGAAGTCATAACCTTTCTTGGCGGAAGGAAATTGGCCTTGAAACAGATCACAATGTACATGCTTTATACCAAGTAAGAGTCTAGGGGTAAACAAGCTACTACAAATAAAACTCTTCTGCCTGTTCAATCATTTGAATTCCCTGTAGACTGAAATATGAACTTGACAACAAATGGCCAGTGTCCTATGCAGTGCAGCAGGTGCCACAGATGCACCACTAGCTGAAAAACTCCCTCATTAAGTCTTCTTTTCAGCTGAAGCTTTAGTAGTGACATGTGGGAGCCACCTCAAATGGAAGAGGACTGCACTTGTAAAGACAAGTTTCAATCAGAAAAAGGAGGTTCGTGTAGCTGTATACAGAATTCATGATCATTAGTGGCTCACAACAAAGATGGGGTCTTATTAATGATTTTTGTTTAAAATTTCCCCATCTGATACATGATTGCTAATATAATTCCCACAAATAGGCTCACAAAAAAATCCAATCAGCTTAATGTCAAAGCTCTGCTACACAACTTATGAGAAAAGCCCTACAGGAAATCCCACTGCTGAGTAGTGGAGCACCTTCATATGAGGAGAGGGTACAAGCCCCATTCCCACCACCTCTGAGGAGCATGGTAGGACCCTGGTGGCACCTGAGCAAAAGGCCAAGACAGTCCAAACCTTCAGTGCCTGCTGTTATTGACCTCTGCATTGGGATTTTTAGGTTTGATTGAAGCATTGCCTGCCTAGAAACACACACTTAAGTCTTGAGATTCAGTTGTTTAAAACACTAGTTAACAGTACATGAAACCTTGTATTTTCAAGTCACTTTCCATCCACATGAACATTACCATGACTCTTTTATGTGTTTCTAACCTAACAGTTATACTTTGTGTTAAAAAGAAGCTACAGCTAATAATACTAGCTTATCTTAGACCTTCATTGTCACAGAGCAGAAACAGGGCTCAAGTGTATAAGAACATTGTATTTGCACTTAAAAAAAAAAAAAAAAAACCAAGAAAAAATAATACTGGTGAAACACAAATAGATGATTTAAAAGAACCTACAGACAAGCTTTCATGATGCTTACAAACTGCAATAGGGATCAGATTTTCCAAATAAAACAGTGCTTCATGTGCAAAGTATTTTAGAAATCTGGCCAACTATCTGGATACCTAAATGACAGCTAAGTACTTCTAAAATTATGACTCTAATTGAGAATGCTAAGCACTTCTGACATGGCCTGTAACATGCAATCTACTCTACCTACTTTTGGACTAGGACCAAAGTAGAGTAAGATTGAAGAAGCATATGTGCAATTTACATAGAATATATTCCACGTATTGTATCCTCCTCGGGTTTTGGTGGATTAGGTTTTTTCCTTTTGTTAAATAAAAATCTGTGTGTTCAGGCACATTTCAGATCAGTCCAATAAAGCCTAAATAAATACTCCACAAAAATGTAGAAGTACCAAAAGCAACATAATTCTCATTGAAGGTCCAGTCAGAAAGACTACAATGATAGATTAACATATGTGCAGAGTTGTCACGATCTTTTTCCAAAGTCCAGCCAAAGTGAACAGAATCTAACCTTGTGAAAATCCAGTTGTACTCACACAAGTACCAAAAATACAATTTAAATTCACAATTTTCAAGCACAATGTTCCTTATTGTCATAGTCAATACAGTTAAAAAAATTTTCACCTCCTTTTCTGCCTCCAACTTGGATGTGGCATCAGGAGATCTATTTTTTGCCTTAAGATTGTATTCTACTCATAATATTCTCTAGTTTGCTAAAATAAAAAAGTCCTGGGCAGAAATAGCTTTTCTAAAGTACATGAGCATACTAATACCAATACTAGGAAATTATTATTCCCCAACATAAGAAGGATATGGAATGTCGGAACAGGCCCAGAGGAGGGTGATGAAGATGATCAGAGGGCTGAAGCACCTTGGCTATGAGGACAGGTTGAGAGTGTTGGGGTTGTTCAGCCTGGAGAAAAGAAGGCTCCAGGAAGACCTTATAATGGCCTGCTCGTACATGAACGGGGCCTACATCTAGTTTAAAGCTTGATTCATGAGCTTAGCTAAATTTTTAGCAAGGGCCTTAGCCCTGCCAGGAGACCCACGTGCCCCAACCTTCGCAACCGTGTCAGGGGGTACATGAACCAACCCATGATCAAAGAATCCAAAGCCCCTTTCCTCACACCAGGTTCGGAGCCAGGTTTTAATCGAGTTCTTTTTAGTAACCCGCGGGTCCACTCCATTTAGCCTAGGGATGGAGCAGAACACCACCTGTGCCCCAGAGTCCTCCATCATCTTCCCAAGGGCCCTGAAGTCTTTTTTGATGTCCTTAGCCTTACTGCTTACTAGACCATCATTACCAGTCTGGACTACTACCAAAGGGTAGTAGTCCATCTCATGGATCAGGGAAGGGAGTTTCCTAGCGACTTCCCTCCCTGATGCAACTGGCAGGCAGCAGACCGCTCTGTGTGGTGGGTCAGGTCAGCAAATGGGTCCCTCTGTTCCTTTGAGGAGGCGGTCCCCTACAACAGTCACTCTCCTCTTCTTCTTACTGGAGGATGTTGTAATTTTCTTCCGAGGATGGTGTGGCCTAGGAAAAGATTCAAGGCTATGGTGGTCATTGTTGTCAGGATTAGATTCCTCCTGGAGCAGCCGGTACTTGTTCACCAGGGGGATCTCAGGTAGTGTTGACTGCTTGGGGGGAGCAGGCTTCCTTCTTCTGGAAGGAACTTGCTGCCATTCCCCATCTCTTATAGCCCCAAGCTTGCAGTTTGCAGGTGGCTGGTTATCAGGTACACCAGGTGCAACAGGTTGCTGAGGGAGTGAGACGGAACTGCTCCACATGTCTATCTCCCTCTCACATTCCCTGATAGTCCTCAGTCTCCTAACCTCCTCATTTAACTCCTCCACCATGCGAAGAAGTTCCTCCACTCGAAGACAGCTTTCGCAAGTGGAGCCCGTAACAGAAGCAGAGGCATGAGCTAGTTTGAGAGGTGGGCACAGCCTACAGCTCATGGTCTGGGCAGCTGCATGTACCCACTGTGGCTGCGTCTGGGTAGCAGTATCCTTCCTGCAGGCTGTGGCACTTGGAGGAGCTTTAACCTTCTGCCATGTAGCCACCATGGTCTTAGCTGCCTCCTCTCTGCTCTTAGAGACCATTCTGCGCCCTGTCTTCTCTCCCTGCCCGCTCAAACTGCCACACCCCTCTTTTCCATGCTCCTCTTCACCATGCTCCCAGGGGGCCATTTAAATCTCCCGCAGGAGCCGCTGGGACCACCCACTCCCCATCAGGCACCATGCGGGATTAGGTGACCAAGCTGGGTGCCGGGAGCCCTTCCCTCGCCTGGGATTTTCTGGGATCTCGGCTCAGGGGAAAAGCTGCAGAGCCTCCAAAAGTCAGTCCCCACCACAGTACTCACTGTCCTGCAGCTGGTGAATCGTTTCTCGGCCTTTTGGCTAAGATCAAGTGTAGCATATGATCTTTAAGGTCCCTTCCAGCCCAAACCATTCTATGATTCTATGATTCTCCCTAGACAGTCCTTTGCAAGGGTTTTTCCCAAGCTAACTCTTAATGTGTATCTTTTAGATCTATGTAAAATCTCAAACAGATTACTGGATTTCCAAATTATCCCAGAATTTAGTTAAAAGCAAATGCTATTGTTTCTGATGTGGACAAGCAGCTAGTGTGGCTGAGTCAAGAGAAGTCCAAGGGCCCGAGAGTCCACAGCACCCTCAAATCACTCCTCATAGGAAAGGCTGACCTTTACACAAAATGAAGTGTGAGGTAATTGCAACGCTACTGGGAAATGCTGTGCAGCAGTAGCATGGCAAGACACACAGTTTGGAGAATTCCACAGAAAATGACTATTTTATATTTTGCATTCCAAGGATTTTAGTTGCAAACCAAAATGCTGCTTTTCTGCAAGGTGGGCATATTTCCTTACATAAGCTGAACCATGTTTGTCACTGTCTCCTTCTGTCACTTTCTTCAACAGGAGACATTTCAGTGGGATTGTTTCTCCTCTAATGCAGTTCCATTATCACAGTAGTTAACCAGGAAGGAGGGGAGGAGGCAAACTAAGCACAACAGGGAAGTACAGTTAACACATTACATAGTCACACCTCTGCCCCAAGAAGTATTGCAAGCAGTACCCATCTGAACTAGCACTGAATTTATACTTAACCTCATTTTCACTTTGGAAAGCATAACCAATGTGTAGCATTAAGGGTATGGTTACACTACAAGGACAAGAAGAAAGAACAACTGGTCAGTTCAGCCCACAGAGGAGAATAATAATGTAGTTAAAATATAATATAATGCTCAACAGGCACTTCATTGTTATTTTACATTACAAGAAACCTTAACTTTCATTGGAGTTAAGATTATTATATTTTTAGTTTGGCAACATGCACACATAGCTACTAAATAAATACATGATAATTACAGAAAAAAGTCAGCAGGTAGGTAAGTAAACATTGCTACAAACATTTTGACATTTTTGAAAGAACAGTACCTCTTAGCCAACACTCTTCCTTAGGGAAAAAATTTGTAACAGATTCTTCTCTAATTAGATTCACTGCAAGTTTCATATGTATTTATATTAACCCATGGATACAATCAAGTTCTCAGACCCCACTGAAATCATCAGTTGCTCCGTACTTATTCTGAGGAATGATGGAGCACAGTGATTTCCATGTCATAAGAATTCCAGAACATCCATAAAACAGAATTACCCCCACAGAAATCTCCTAAGTTTGATGCCGGACAGAAGCCTTCCATATTAGTAGTTTGATTATTAGCCATAGTAAGTTTCTCAGAGGAAAACCACTACCTCTACTGATTTTATCATGCCCTTGTGAAATAGTTCACTGAAAATAAATGGAACCTAATGATTGTTCAGAGGAGTCTCTGTGAAAGAAAGAAATAATAGGAAGAAATGTTATGTTTGAGACTATACTTTCTTTTCACAAGATGCTTAGACATCAAATGGGAACTGCCAGAGTCCCAATCAATTAATTTTCTAATCTCACTGTAATGAGGTTTTTTATCTCCTTCAACTTTTGTTTTTCCCCTTTGTAGCAAACAGCTGGTTTTTTTCACTTGAGTTTTGATTTCCTTCATTGTATAGCACCCTTAACTGCAAAAGTGGGGGATAAAAAAGGCAGCTAGCCACAAAGGGTCAAAATGTAGTATGTCTGTTCTTTAATTCCTTGGGACACGATAAGCTCAAGCAGCAGTATGCTAGGAAATCAATTTTGACTGTCCAAAACACAGGAAAGTGTGAAGTTCATGGTGGCAGTCTGTCCTGCACTCCTGTTAAGTCCCACAACATTAATTTTGACCTATTTATTATCATTCTAGTAAATTCATCACATCTTGTACTGCATTCATAGACTGCTCCTACAGTGCTCGAACAAACTACTTGCAGATGCAGAGAATATGAAGGCATACATGTACCACTTTTCCCTGGAGATCTAAATAGGTTACATCAAGCCATCTTGGGGGTGGGGGGTGGGAAAAGGCACATTGCAGGCAAATGAAGAATAAATCATAAAGACAAAATGAACCAAAATGTGTTAAAACAGCAGTTAGATAGACACACTACTTCTCTTACTGGAAATTCAGACATGCCAAAAAATTAAGAAATGCAGGTCTCATTTGGTTTTTGACCTCATTCTGCTTTGTTGATTAACCTGTTTCTGCTCTTAAAATGAACTGCACTATTTTGTGCCTCTACTGTATCATTTTATCAAGGAGGTGACAAATGATGCTGGTAGTGACAGTTTGCACTGAAATAAAATGTATAGTAAAATACAGTTTTCCTCAAATGAATTGCTGAAACTGTTAATCTTTATCTAAATGCCCATAATAACTGTTTTGTTCTCTGTGGCAGCTGGTAAAAAAAAAAGTCTTCCATAAAGCATTTTGGCAGTCAATCTGCTTGTTAATAAAACCTGAAGAAACATTTGTGATTAATATAAATTACTAATTCGACTTTTAATGCCTAAATGTGACAATGACTAGTTTACAGTTTCACTTGAGCTGCCATTGAGTATTTCAGGTGGAACTGACACAAAATGTTCTTGCACTGGTGTGTTTCGAAACAAACCTACCACAGCTGCAGTGTTACAGATGAGGAACCTTAACTCTGGAAATCATTTCTAACCCTACAGCTGAAAACTGTGGTTGGAGCAGGGGAAAAGGGTCAGCAGTGAAACCTACCTAACACCATATTGTTATAAGTTGGAAGTGGTACATTTTGTATAGACATGGGTACTGGTTGCAACAAACGGGGGTGGCTGTTGCTTCTACGAACAGTTGACGGCAGTTTTTAATGCTACTACGGGAGACAGCTAAAATCTTTCCAATTTAAGTTCGAAACTCAGTACTATAGCAAAGTGTGGGGGCTAGAATGTGAGCACTTCGATGCACATCAATAAACATCATCAAGACGTTTTATTCTTCAGAGGCAATCTTATGATCACACAGATTATTCTAGTGAGATCTAAGTAAGAGATACAGCACTATCAATGGTGAAAAAAACAATAAACATATTTCAAGGCTTCAGACAACTGGTTTAACAACTAATAGCTTTCTCTTGTTATAAACATACTTTAAATGTATTCTTAAAAATTCCTATTAATTTTAATTATGATTTGCCTGGTTTTACTCAACTGCTAATAAAATGACTCAAAACTCCTGTGAAATGTAAGAAAATTTGACAAAAGAAATTGCTAAACAATAAACTATCCATGTCAATTGCTCACGTCTGAACTACATCATCCTCTACCACCATCCTCACTGGAATATAGCTTTACATCTATACACTTTGCTTCCGCTCCTCCCTCTGAGAAAAAAAAAAACACATTCTCTACCTTGCTGATGTGCCTAAGAAATTTTTGATTATGACACTCCTTCTTGATGCTGTTTACCTAAAGAAATCAGATTCTACCTCAATGAAGCGGCAATGGGAACTGCACACATAAAGCCTGGGGAAATACAAGTTCATGACCTGCCTGTGCATCATCAGTCAAAAGGTGGTAATACTAAGACCTCCTCAAGAGGAGAGGTTGCATTATTTTACAGTCCTCAGTATGCTTAAGAAACATCTTTCTGAGCCTAAGGCTACTTTATTCCTGCTCAACATTTTTCCAGCAAAAATACATTCATGTGCATGCAGACAGCAAGCCCTGCTGCAGTTGCTGCTATGGATCCTGACTTCAGTCCCAGTGCAAGGCTCTGTTTTGCAGGATAATACGTTGTTTAGTGCCTCACAGCTGAATGTCTTCTGCAAAACCCTAAAATTAGAGAGAAGCAGTCCACACACAGTTTTCAACACTACAGGCATCAAGATACAGGGATATGATCCAGTATTACTGAATTAATAGACCATCTTGAGGGCTACCAAACAGCACACACAGGCCAACACAGGCCCAGTCAAGATAGATTTATGAACAGTGGGCCCTGCTGAACTAACCTGATCTCTTTGTATGACAAGGTTACTTACTTAATGGGTGAGGGAAAGGCTGTGCAGATAGTGTACCTGGACTTTAGTAAAGCCTTCGACCAAGTGCCTCATGCAGCACTGCAAGATTGGGAAAGAGTGGTTGACAGAGAAAGACCTAAGGGTGTTGGTTAACCGCTGGCTAAATATGAGCCAGTAGTGTGTCCAAGTGGCCAAGAAGACCAATGGCATCCTGGCCTATATCACATTGTGGTCAGCAGGACCAGCGAAGTGATTGTGCCCCTGTACTCAGCATCAGTGAGGCTGCACCTTCAATACTGTCTTCAGTTTTGGGTCCCTCACAACAAGAAGGACATCAAGGCATGGGAGTGAGTCCAGAGAAAAGTAAGAAAGCTGGAGAAGGCACTAGAGCACAAGCCGTATGACAGGCAGCTGAGAGAACTGGGGTTATTTAGCTTGGAGAGAAGGAGACTGAGGGGAGACGTTATCACTGTCTACAACTACCTGAAAGGAGGTTGTAACGATGTGGGTGTTGGTCTCTTCTCCCAAATGATAGGCGATATGATGAGAAGAAATAGTCTCAAGTTGTACCAGGGGAGGTTTAGATTAGACATCAGTAAAAATTTCTCCATCAAAAGATTTCTCGGGCATTGGAACAGGCTACCTAGAGAAATGGTTGAGTCACCATCACTGGAGCTTTTTAAAAGACAGATAGATGAGGTGTTTAGGGATATAGTTTAGTATTGGAGGGGTATGGTTGAGAACTCAATGATCTCCAAGGTCTTTTCCCAACCAAATGATTTCATGATGCTATGTAAAGCAAATACACGTAAGAAGAAATCTAGGTTCATGTAATCATGATAGCTCCATCTACAACTTCTGAAACATAATGTACATTAAACCATTCTGGTGTATTTTTCCCTGAACATATTTTGAATACCACTATGACTAAATTGTCAGGGCTCCTTAAACTGATGAATATACAGTCACTCTGATTATCCTTCAAAAAATTAAGATCCTTTAACACCCAGAAGATAAGCAACAGCAATGGTATTCCCCATTCATCATCAGGAGCCTGGTTACTTTTGTGCACAGAGCTATTGCATAAGTAAGACTCTGATACACTGCTCTATCTGGCTGGCTATTCCACTTGATACTTAAACATTAAATATTCTTGATGTAAAAGGGAAGCTGGGGAGATTTTAGAGGCAGTAAACATCTCATTTGGCCATTAATGTAAACCTAAAGATGATCCACTACTTTTCTGAAGGAAAGTGGAAACATCTGGAGTCTGAAAGATAATTCTCTGATTCTTCAGGATAAAGCACTTCAATGTCTATCTGAATATATTTTGAAAAGTCTTTTTCTACATGATTTATACAGTCTTCCCATTAACCTTGGAGACAAAAATACTAGAAGCATGTGCCATTTTGAACCCAGAGTTGTGGCCACCTTGTCTGAACAGTATGAATTACTGGGGTATAAAAAGAAAACATTATTGAGAATGCTATAACGTTCTCCTGTTTTACAGCCCCCTTTAATATCAGAGGGCTAGGTAGCTTAAAAAGAAATTTTCTTCTTTTAAATCCAAGCGTTTATGAAAGCATGGAGTTCAGTGTTGAATATTAAGTTATGAGACAGAATATCAGCCAATTATTCCATAAGTGGAAATAGTTTTTCATTCAAGAAGTTTGCATTTGGCCTATTCATTGCAGGCACACATTCATACATTTTATATCATGACACAGAAATAGTATCAGCAAAGAAAGTACTGCCTTGGTGAGTTAGTCTGAGGATCAATGAGACTAACATGCTAATGACACGGAGGCAGTGAAGTACAACACAGTTTTTCTAAATGTCACTGCTACATTACTTCCCTTTCCGTTGGCATATGCTTCATGTTACAACCACATATTTTCAAGACAGTAAGTTTTAATTTACTTAGAAATCAAATTAGAACACTGTTACAGAGTTAGAAATTCTGAGAAAATTATTACTACAACTCTCCACTTCTATGCATTCTTTCATCCAAGGAATCTGTATGTTTTCCCTGACTGATGTCATAACAACCCAATGAAGCACCACTGCAGAACCACACCCATCACTGAATCACAGCCAACTCTGGAATGTAGTAGCTGTTGAATACCAAAACTGATTTAAAACAATGAATGATGAACAGTCCATCAAGACTTAAAGGGCTGTGTGCAATTCATTCAATTGTCCTTCCAGCAGAACACTGGCATTTAAATACTTTTAAGGAAGTTGCAATAGTGTTTTTACAAGAATCACATAATTTAAAAATAACAGTAATCCACAGACACCAGTACGTAACATTTGGTCACCATTTCCCTTAAGACAGCATGTCACATATGGCCTTACCAAGTTCCTAATGCTCCTTGGAGGTTTTTCATCCAAGGTCTAATCAACCTATCTTTTTAACATTTGTGATCTAAAGATCACATAACAACATTCAATACATGCTTTATTTTCTTATCATATGAGCTGCCCTTCGTGGAGCATGTTAGATAGGAAGGAAAAAAAAGTCAGAAAGAAGAAAACACTATCCCTCACCCTTTCTGTCCGTGGGCACTCATTAATACTTCCAACATCCAAACTTAGTACTTCAGTAGAAAGCCACACAAGTCACTTATCTTCCCTACAGGGTTGAAGACATACAATAGTAAGACCACTTTTGAAGTTGCAAATATATAATATATCCTCCCCTCTTCTATATAAATTTCTGGTATCCTATGAGGACCTTAATGGCACTTGAATTTTGAAGCACATTAATCCAAATAATCTTTCAACTTGCTATTTGAAAAAAAATTAAATAATAGAGAGCAGGATGTCCATGGGTTAGCTCTTCATTTTCTTATATGGATGTCTATTGAGTCTCAAATTATTCAATAGCATGTAACGCTCCCTTTGAGGATACCAAGAACACTACAAACGTCAAAATCTATTAGGCACTGGTGATTGTTTCTGCTTTCTTTTCAGCAGGACTAGCATTTAATTCTTCTGATGCTTTCTAACAGAAACCAGTCCTTTAATCGACACGCTAGGCTAAGCATGAATTCCATCTTAAAGGTCACCTTCCTCATCTGTCTAATGTTATCAAATAATTTTTTTTGAAGTATGCATTTATCAAACTCTTTCAAATGCTTTGATTTAATTCAGAACATGTTAAGTGATTCTGGTAAACCAGCTATCAAAGCAGGATTTGTAGTAGCGTGGCACGTCTGAGCCTACTGCTGTCATAGTAGCATCACTGTTTATGCTTATCAGATCTTGACTGAAAGGTTAACAGGGGATGGCACAATAAGCAATGTTTCCCCAAAAGAAAAGTGTACTAAAAATGTCTGTAATTCCCTCAGCATCCTTTAGTAACATTCTTTAGCTAACCTTTTTTTTTCCCTCTTTCTTAAGCTTTGGTGCTAGCCAGGATGTCTGGAGAGAGTTCCAAAAGAGATCTGACCTCACGTTTTAAAAAAAAACAAGAGAGGAAACGCCAGCAGTACCTGCATTAACTAACACCTGTTTAATAGAAGACAGCTAGTCCTTCTTCACTTGCTGACAAAAAAAAAATCCAGTCTTCGCTTTCAAATAAGAATACCCGCTACTTAAGTCAATCATTTCCATAAGTACAAAAAAATTGAAATCAAAGTTTAGCCTGTGGCATAAAGTATAAGCTGAGTATGGCATGACAAGACTTACCATCAATCAGCTTTACTTATTTCTCAAAAGCTCACGTAACTCTCTAAAGCTCAGATCCAAACCTTGCCCCAAGCAAAATCACTCACATTGAGTCCCAGTGCTGACAGATTCAAAGCAGGAAAACATTCAAACCAGACCTTTAATAGCATATAAGTTATTGATATGAGGGCAAAACTCCACCCAAATAGAGCTTTTAGTGAAATATATTTTCATTCAGTTGCAGACTGTTCTCAGTGGAGAAAGCAAACCTATCTGTTTTCATGTACAGGGAGTCTTACTTTATGAATACAGGTCAAGAAACCAAACAGAGATTTAGCTAAAGACTTTGTGAGACAAGTAGCATTAAAAGTGTAAAAAATGACCAACTGTCTGAACAGACACACAAAAATACATGATCATAAGACACGTCCAAATCTTTATCTTGGCTACAAATGAAAGAAAAGTCCCTGAGTTCAGCTGGAGACCCAATTAATAAGATAAGCAAACTACCTAATTAATAGGCAAAAGTAAGACAAATACAAGTGAAGGCATTGTAAACACCTTTTCTTACTACTACTTTTCCCCCATAAGATCTTTTGAATCAGAAAAGCCTCTGGAGGTGTGCAAATGGTTCCAGGGAGATGGTCTAACTACCAGGCAGCTGTTAAGGGAAAAATTAGAGCAGGGATCAAACAATCTCACAGTCTTTGGAACAGAATGAGGACAAATACGAGTCAGAGATAGAATAAGTTGGCAGAAAACAGAGTGTTTTGTATCTGAAATTATGAAAATTGCAAGTTCTCCTATAGAAGCAGCATATAAAACCATTAGAGTGGAATGTTATTTTAACAAAAGCCTGCAGGAGGTAAGACCCAGAAATTTCAGGAAAAGAAGGAATTAGTGCAGAGAAACAGGGCTGATGGAGAAACAAAAAACAAACATTAAGAAAACCCAGGGAATGGGTAACAGCAGATTCCCTGGGAATACTTGCTATGAGGCAGGGGAGTACAGGATAGCTGGATGTTATTAAGAAGTGTACATATAACTGTAAGTAATACTGTATAAAGTCAGTTTCTTAATTTAATCACAAATTTATGTACAATTAAAAGTATTTACAACCAGAAATAAATTCAGATCATAAAAACTTACTATGCTAGTGTGATCAGGAACAATATAGAATCATAGAACAACCAGGTTGGAAGAGACCCATGAGATCATCAAGTCCAACTGTCCTATTAAACACTAAACCATGCCCCTCAGCACCTTGTCCACCTGTGCCTTAAACACATCCAGGGAAGGTGAATCAACCACCAAACTGGGTAGCTTGTGCCAGTGTCCGATAACCGTTTCTGTGAGAAATGTTTTCCTAATGTCAAGCCTAAATCTCCCCTGGCAGAGCTTGAGGCCATTCCCTACTGTCCTGTCCCCCATCACCTGGGAGAAGAGGTCAGCTCCCTCCTCTCCACAACCTCCCCTTAGACAGTTATGGAGAGCAATAAGGTCTCCTCTCAGCCTCCTCTTCTCCAGGATAAACAATCCCTGCTCTCTCAGCTGCTTCTCAAAAGGCCTGTTCTCCAGCTCCTTCACCAGCTTTGTTGCTCTTCTCTGGACTGACGCCAGAGCCTCAACATCCTTCTTGAGGTGAGGGACCCAGAACTGAACACAGGATTCAAGGAGCGGTCTCACCAGTGCTGAATACAGAGGGAGAATCACCTCCCTGGATCAGCTGGTCCCACCATTTCTGATACAAGCCAGGATGCCATTGGCCTTCTTGGCCACCTGGGCACACTGCTGGCTCATGTTCAGTCGGCTGTCGACCAACACCCCCACGTCCCTCTCCTCCTGGCAGTTTTCCAGCCAGGCTTCTCCCAGTCTGTAGCTCTGCATAGGGTTGTTGTGCCCCAAGTGCAGGACCCGGCATTTGGCCGTGTTAAACCTCATGCCATTGGACACTGCCCAGCGGTCCAGCCTGTTTAGGTCCCTTTGCAGAGCCTCTCTACCTTCCAGTAGGCCAACACCTTAGTTACAACTAAAGCTTCCTGCATTGACCCTCAGAAGCTTCATGCAAATAAACAGTGGCAACAAAGACAATAATAATGACATATCATTAAAGGTGATACTATGACACACGGTAAGCATTTTGAAATAAAACCAGAAAGTCTCATTGCATGAGATGAAACTAGAAAGAAACAGTAACAAAAAAAAAATTACACAAATAAGCCACAGGTAAGACAACAGGATGTTTTAAAGATGAAAGGAGCTCTTCTCACTAAGAAAGAACCACTTAAGTTAGGTGTAGATAAATTACATGTAAAGCCCACTAACTGCCTGTAAAAAAACTTCAAGAACTCATGGAGAATTGGAGAGCAGCAAGAGGACTGTGAAAATGGGAAACTTACCTAGGATTCTCTAGGAAAAGGGTTTAAGCATATATAAATTACAATATTCGCAGTAACCAAGTCATTAAATAATGCATGTAAAATCTTAGAGGATACAATGATAAAATCAGCATAGATTTCTTAAGGATAAATCATGTCAAATACTAAGGCCTTTGATAGAATAATTGGACTGATCGCTCAGAGAAAAGTACATGCTGCAGTTTAATACTGGTGCAACTTCTGACACTACTCCAATGACACACTGCTTTCAAGAAAAGAGATACAACTTAGAGTGACACAGAAGCTTGTTTCAGATTCTGCAGTGCTCTGTACCAGTCTGGTTGTAGTCACGTCTTCATTACTTTTATTTCATCAACTCTGATGTATACTTGCTAAATCGTTACCGGTACTCTGTTCAATACTTAGCACAGTAATAAATATAACACACACATAATGAAGTTAAAATAATGAAAATTATACTCTCATTTTGAATTATATAGGTATAAACCATTATGTATATTAGGATCTCCTTCTCCCGCTTCCTTGATTTGTGTTCATCTCCCCTTACACAATACCCACCTTAATCTGCATAAACAAACTTATTTTATCTTCCAAAGGACACTAAAATCATTGTCATATCACTATTTGGTTCCTGCTTTCTATATATTTAGTTTTCTTCTATTTCAGTAGTAATACTATTTTTTCTGTTTTGAGGCTAACATACACTAATCTGAAGTGTGCATTTGCTAAAAGCTAAATAAAAATTGAGAGTTTGGGTCATGATATATTATTCATTTTTCTCAGCCCCCCACTGTGAATTCCTTATGCTAAATAGAGTTTAATTTATCTGTAAATACTTAATAACCCTTTCTTTTGTCAAAAGCAAATGCAATCAGTACTTCTTGATTGTACGTCTGGAAAGTTGAATTCACTTCTTCAATGTAAATTTGATGTTAGATTTTTTTCTTGTTCTATTTTCCTTAGAATGAACACAAAGAGAAGGGAGACCCAGGCTCATTTGACCAATATATGAAGGCAGCGCTTTAACAAAGAAAAGTGGTACTTTCAAAATGAACACTTTAGAAAAAGACAGTCATTGTTCTCAAATCACTGTATTTTTTAAAATAATGGTAGCAAGAGAGGCAAGTAACATCCTTAAAAGGTAAACTGCAAAGATACTTAAAAAAGCACCAAACAGACAGTAATCAAGACAAATACCTAACCAACTAGTTAGTATTTCTGTCATTCCAGAGGACTAGACTACATGATGTATTTTGTAACCCTTAGACAGGATATACCAGACTGACATCACATAGTCAGCTTTACCCCTCATCTGCAGAGAAGGCAAAAGTTGCAGATGGGCAGAGGAATGGAAACCTTCCCTCACGAAGCAGTCATTTTTTCAACTTGCACATACAGAAAGGTAACAAAGGTAATCTCCATAGTGTGGACCAGAGCCTGCTTACAATTTTTATCAGGAAACAAGGAACAATGTTTCAACATCTTGTGTCTTCAGCATAAACTACAAAAACAACATTGCAGGATGGACAGCTCTCCCCCAAGATGGTTAATTGTTAATTTAGCATACGGTGCTTCCCTGCAACTGCTGTATTGCCAGCCTTGATACTGTCCTCAGCAGATCAAAGGATAAATGCAAAAAATACTTAAGCCACAGAAAAGGAAGAAATATGTTTTTGTGTATCTAAAATTGCCAAAAATCTAAAAATATAACTGCAGTGAATATTAGGCCAATAAGCTACTAGTAAATTAACATCTCTTTGCTGCTAATTTTCTGTATTTTACCTTTCATTTAAAAAAAACCCATTTAAATGGAGTTGAATATTATAAAGTACTTAATATTTTAAAGCACTTAAGAACAATTATTTTTAAGAGAGCCCTTGACAGTTAAATGACTCAGGTAAATGAGTATTATGGAAAATACATAATGATACTTAACAAAATAGCAAATTTTACCACAAATGAGGAAACACAGGCAAAAGCAATCTGACTATTTGAATAATGTCTTGCTTGAGAGTTCAATGGATTTTGTAAGTTCTAACAACTAAACTATTAGCTACAAAAACCACAGCCAGATTTCTCCTGCATTTTTTCCTTCAATTTCATGTTTGGTTTTCACCTTTATTAAACATTTCTCTTTGTTTCTTTGTCAAAATTTATAAAACACTGGGGATTTTTTGCATTGTTTGGTTTTTAATGCTTGCATCTATTAATGTCATCCTTATGCTATGTTTTATTGTGATGGTAAAGACTGAATTCCTTAGCTGTAGTATTTCTGTTTGTTTAACTGATGATGCTCAGGAACTGAATTAAAAAAAAAAAAAAAACAAAAACAAAAAAACCCAAAACCAAACACCAAAAACAACCAAACCAAACTTAGAAAAAAAATTCCCTTGTTCCCAGGAAGCCTGATACTGGAGTTCTGAATGACACAAAACTCCTGCTGAAGTTAATATGTAGCTTTTCTGAGTGACATAGGTAGGACTGGGCCTACACAGTGCAGATTTAGTTATCCTAGAACATTATCCACTTAACCTTGGTGTCTTTTCATTATTTCTCACAACTAGATTTTAGAAGCTTTAAAAAACTTGACAGTTTGCTTCTTGAAATTATTGTTGTTATTATTACAATGTGCTTCAGCACAAGAACAAGACATTGTTCTTCTGATGTCAAACTATCACTCATTAGAAGTTTTTATTTGCTATAAGAAAAAGAAATGAATGGAGAACTATCCAGTAGGGATGTATTTCCCTGTAGATTTACAAAGAAAAAAATAAAAATCTCAATGCTGAAAAAATGAGGCTGAAAAACAGGGATCATACATACTCTGTTTCTCTAGTGAAATGATATGGAATGACAGAGAAAGTCCTGCTTCACATAAGAAGGTTATATTAACTGGGCTCTAAATGCTTTCAACTCTCTAGCCTAACACCAAAACCACTAAAAAAATATTGCTGGAGTAGTCAAAACTTGTTAGGAGTTGAAGATCATAGAATCATAGAACAACCAGGTTGGAAGGAACCCATCGGATCTTCTAGTCCAACCACTCCTATCAAACACTAAACCAAGTCCCTCAAGACCTCATCCACCCGTGCCTTAAACACCTCCAGGGAAGGTGAATCAACCACCTCCCTGGGCAGCCTTTTCCAATGCCCAATGACCCTTTCTGTGAAAAGCCTCCTCCTAATCTCCAGCCTAAATCTCCCCTGGCGGAGCTTGAGGCCATTCCCTCTTGTCCTGTCCCCTGTCACTTGGGAGAAGAGGCCAGCTCCCTCCTCTCCACAACCTCCTTTCAGGTAGTTGTAGAGAGCAATGAGGTCTCCTCTCAGCCTCCTCTTCTCCAGGCTAAACAACCCCAGCTCTCTCAGCCGTTCCTCACAGGTTCTGTTCTCCAGCCCCTTCACCAGCCTTGTCGCTCTTCTCTGGACTTGCTCCAGAGCCTCAACATCCTTGATGTTGATGCAAGTACAAAACAAATTAGCAAAAAAAGGTGTGTGTTGGGAGGATTAAACAAACAAGTCAGCTGACGCAGCATCAACTGTTCAGTGGCATCAGGGAATAAGTTAGCTCAACCCACTGGTTTTAATCTCCATAGTGTCACATGTTATCCCGAATTTCCTCTGGGTGACAAGGGCAGCCTCAAGGCAGGCCTCCATGGAAGAGAATGCAGAGCTCTGAGAGGACTGCTCTGGGGAGAGGGCATGAATGTATATGGGCCCATTCACATCCCTGCTTCCATGGCACCTCGCATCACACACATCGACAGAAACTGCTTGCCTGAGAAAAAGAGGGTGAACTAAAGGAAGGAAGAAAAAGTTAGCCACTTGGCTTGATACCAGTATGTACACCCAGAAATTACAACCTTACATACTACCAGACTACTAATACATACAGCCAAACAAACTTCACAGACCTTACTTTCTTTGGGTAGTTTTAGAGAAATGAGAGTAGTTCATCTTGAACAAATAATAAAATCCAGAAACCTCAAATACAAAGTATTATTCTTTCTTATATTTGCTAGGAGTTTCCATATTACCCTTCGTACCCCCTCCTCCTCCTAATTCCACTTCAGAGTGCTGGAATAAATCTATGAATAGTGCGTTCTGCTTTAAAAGTCGGCCATGGTTCAGTGAACAGGTTGACATACTATTTCATGTGATGAAAGCTGTGATTTACTCTCATTTTCTCTAGCTAGATTCCTAGTTAATGTATACGGTGATAGTTAAACTTGTGTTCACTGTAAAATGTCTGCATTATGTTTGGCCCTCAGTATTTCCACAGAACATAGGCAAAAAATTAGCACTTGCTGCACAACAGTGGTTGTACATATACTCACAGATGTAGAAATATTCCCGGCCTGGCCTGAACTCAAATCCTAGTGAGAAGGGTGTAAAGAGCTGGAATTTTTCTGAGAACTTCAATGGTCCATTTGGGGAATGTGGTCGATTACACTCCCATCTCTTGAACCCTTTGGAGGTGTGATCACAGGAGCTGTAGCCATCAAAGTTCACCATGTACAGAACATAGCGTTCGGTCTTATCTTCTGGTACCGAGTCTTCATAGTGAGGGCAGAACACATCCAGGTAGTCATTGATGCAGACATCAATGTGGTAGTCACCTCGCTGGAATCTGAAATCAAAAAGTGTTCAGACATAAACACAGTTAACTCAAGATAACCTTGTTGTGAGGTAACTTCTCCATAGAAGGAGCACTGCTAATGGCACTTCATTTTGATCCAGCCATATAAATTCACTTTCAAAAATAACCCTTAGAATTCACTAAAGCTATAAGAGACTGCTTATGCAGGACTATAATCACATGGCCTTCTGGATTAGTTACTGAATAAAGAAACAAGGAAAGTATCTGCTTTATTTGCTTGTGGGTTTTTTGGTTTGTTTTTTTTTCAGTTGGAAAAAGAAGTAAAAAGAAGCAAAGAAGACGGATCACTGTCTACACAAACATGTACATATGCATACAAATAAATAACCCAAACACATAATTTTCTCTGAATCAGGAAGTAATCACTCCTATGCTGAAAGATTATTTGACTGCAAGTACTTATAGTTATTAGAAGAGCACCCTTAGGTTTACACTTTTTTCATGATTATCAGCAGGGTGTTAAGATGCAAAGAAAAGCGTGTATTACTTTTTAAATATATTTGAAAAGCAATCCATCTCCTTTGACAAAAGTACACAGTGGAGAAATTAGTCTGTTCAGATAAATGGATTCTAGGATAGGAATTGTCAGCACTGAGCTTAATGTAACAGTTCTGAATGAGTACCAGGTAAGAAATTCAGAGCAAGGCACCAGCCCAGATGTACTTTATTATTATTATCATTATTATTATTACTACTACTACTGCTGAGAAATCCTTAGAGATGTGGGATTGTTGTTTTGTTGGGGATGGGAAGGTGCCCTTTTTTCCCCCCTGCAAGCTTCACTTACATTAATGCCCACCAGAGAAGCTGGAAGAAACTACGGGAACAAATTCATTGCCGCCATGGAAGCTTATATCATGAAGGATTTAATAATTCCATCAGTCAGGTCTGTATGTCTATTGAACTCCATGGGACAGCCAAAGACCACTGAACTACACCACTTCAGGCTGACTAGGCTACTTGTAGCTCCTCTCTTTCATGGCTACAGTTATCAAGTGTACAACAAAGCAATAAAAAAAGCTGTGACAGATTTAACTATAATCCTTCTTTTTAGCTGAGGCAAATTTTAAACACCCGATGGGCTTGAAATCTGCCATCTGGATCCTTCTATCTAATTTCAGAATGAAAACAATGATCTGTCAGCCCTCTAAGGATAAACACAGAGCAAACTACACATTTTCATATCTCTACAATAATTTAACTTTAGTAAAAGAGCTTTTTAAAGTGATAAACCTGAACATGCATCAAAGCATGCTATATCTGTATTATTTCAGCCAGTGTACAGCCTCATAGTTTCATTCTGTAACATGGAAATGCCTCTCTGAACCACAGTTCTTCCCGGAGAATTCACATTTATCTAAATCATTAGTCTAAAACACATTTTTGTAGCCCAATGCTTTCAAAACTTATCACCTGAACACATACTATCTTGATGCATTTGCAAAAATGTACTCTCTTCCAATTGGTGTCTGTTCTCTGTATCAGTATAACAGGATGCCATTTCTTATAGGTAACGAAAAGCAGTATAAGTTACAAATAAGAAATCCACATTCTGCTACTGATATATATATTTATTTTAAAATTACAAACTTAGTAAGTAAAAATTAATACATACTTTTATGTGTGTGCTTTTCTTCAACCATACGAGTGACAGACAATGCAGTCTTCTCAAAGGATACTTGAGGTTACAATTGACATCAAACTGTGCCTTTAAAAACAATGCCCTATTACTGGTTTTGTGATAAATACTATACGCTTTCAGAACTTCAGAATCACTTAGGTTGGAAAAGACCTTTAAGATCATTAAGTCAAACCATTAACCTAACACTGCCAAGTCCACCATTAAACCACAGCCCTAAGTGCAACATCTACATGTCTTCAAAATACCTCCAGGGATGGGAACTCAACCACTTCCCTGCTCAGTCTGTTCCAGTGCTTTATAGAAGAAATTTTTCCTAACATCCAATTTACACCTCTACCGGTACAACTTGAGGTCATTTTGTCTCATCCTATCCCTTGCTATTTAGGAGAAGAGAATGACACTGTCCTCACTATAACCTCTTTTCAGGTATTTGTAGAAAGTGATAAACTTTCTCCCTTTCTCCACACTAAACAATCCCAGTCTCCTCAGCTGCTCCTCACAAGACTTGTGCTCCAGGCTCTTAACCAGCTTTGCTGCCCTTCTCTGGGCATCTTCCACCACTTCAACTTCTTTCTTGTAGTAAGGGGCCCAAAATTGAACACAGTATATGAGGTGCAGCCTCACCAGTGCCAGGCACCAAAGGAAAATCACTTCCCTGCTCCTGTTGGCCACAGTATTTCAGATAAAAGCTAGGATGTAGTTGGTTTTCTTGGCCACACTGCTCGCTCATATTCAGCCAGCTGTCAACCAACACCCTTTACTGCCTTAACTGTCAGGCAGTTTTCCAGCTATTTGTCCCCAAGTCTGTAGCCTTGCATACAGTTATTGCAGCCCAGGTGCAGGACCCATTGCTTGGCCTTGTTGAATCCCATACAGGTGGCCTCAGCCCATTGATCCAGCTGTTCAGATCTTTTTGCACATCTTTTCTTCCCTCTAGCAGATCAACACTCCCACACAACTTGGCGACGCATGCAGACTTATCATGGTGTACTCATTCCCCTCACCCAGATCATTGATAAGGATATTGAACGTAACTGGACCCACCACTGAGCCCTGGGAAACACTATTTTTGACCAGCTGCCAAGTCAATTGAACTCTGCTCACGACAACTCTGAGCTGGCTCATCCAGTCAGTTTTTTACCCAGTGAACTGTACGCCCATTCAAGCCTTGAGCAGCCAGTTATTCCAGAAAAATGCTGTGAGAAATGATATGAAACGCTTTTCCAAAGTCTAGGTAGCCAGCACCCACTGGCTTTCCCTCATCCAGTAAGCAAGTCACCTTGTCATAGAAGGAGATCAGGTCAGCCAAGCATTTATTTGCCTTTCCTAAACCCATGCTGACTGGGCATGATCATCAGGCTATCCAGTACATGCTGCATGATGATACTCAAGAGGATTTGTTCCATAACCTTCTCCAGCACTGAGGTCATGCTGACAGGCCTCTAATTACATAGAGTTTCCCACTGGTCTTTTGTGGACAGATATCACATTTGGTAATCTCTAGTCAATTGGGATGTCCCCATTTGGCTAGGGTTGTTGATATATGATTGCAAGTGGCTTGGAGAGCAATTCCACCAGTTCCTTCAGTACTCTGAGGGGGATCTTATTCAGCCCCACAAAATTTTGTTTGTGCAGGTGGAGGAGCAGGTATCTAACCATGTACTCTTAGATCATGGGGACTCCACTCTGCTTTCCACCTCTGTCTTTCAGCTCAGGGAGCTGTGTACCCAGAGAACAATTGGTCTTATTATTGAAGACTGATGCAAAGAAGGCATAATTATCTCAGCCTTTTCCTCATCATTTATGGCTAAGATTCTCCCCATAGCCAATAAAGAATGGAGATTCTCCTTAGTCATCCTTTTCTGGAAGATATAGCAACTTTTTTATTGTTCTCTACCACAGTAGCCAGATTAAGCTCTAGTTACAATTTGGACCTTCTAATCTCTTGCTGCATAACCTCACATCATATTAGTATCCCTCCTAAGTTGCCTGTCCCTTCTTCCAGATGCTTTACGCTCTCACATTTTTCTCCTGAGTCCCAGACAGAGCTCTCTGGTCAACCAGGCCAGTCTTCTTCCACACCAGCTCATCTTCTGGCACATGCAAACAGACAGCTCTTGGACCCTTAAGGATTTGTCCTTAAAGAATGTCCAATCTTCTTGAAATCCTTTGCCCTCTACAACTATCTCCCAATGGACCCTGTCAAACAGTCTCCTGAACAGGCCTAGGTCTGATCTCGGAAAGTCCAAGGTGTCAGTTCTGTTGACATCCAGAACTTCACTTCTCCGAGAGTCAGGAACTCTCTCATGTCATGCCATCTTTCTCTCAGTCTTTAATTGTAAAGAAAGTTGTTCCCTCTGTGTACAAACCCTGAAACTTGAGAAGCAAAGAGAGGCTCCCATGGCCCAAGAGCAGGTGGTCAGAGCCTTGCTAGTCCAGCTAGACACCCACAAGACTATGGGGCCAGATGGGATTCACCCTAGGGTATTGAAAGAGCTGGCGGATGTGCTGGTCAAACCCCTTTCCATCATCTTCCAATAGTCCTGGAAGACTGGGGAAGTCCCACTGGACTGGAGGCTGGCTGATGTGTTGTGCCCATCTACAAGAAGGGTCACAGGGATGATCCAGGGAACTACAGGCCTGTCAGTCTGACCTCAGTGGCAGGGAAAGTCATGGAACAGGTGATCTTGAGTGCTATCATGAAGCACATGCGAGAGAACATGGGTTTACAAAAGGCAGGTCTTGCCAAACTATCCTGATCACTTTCTATGACAAAGTGACTCAGCTGCTCGACGAGGGAAAGGCTGTAGATGTGGTCTTCCTGGACTTCAGTAAAGCCTTTGACGGTTTCTCACACCATTCTGCTATGGAAACTCAGCCTCTGGACTGGACAGGCACATACTCTCCTGGGTGGAAAACTGGTTGGATGGCCGGGTCCAGAGAGTGGTGGTAAATGGTGTTAAATGCAGCTGGAGGCCAGTGGGGGTCCCCAGGGCTCAGTGCTGGGTCCAGCCCTGTTCAATGTCTTCATCAATGACCTGGATGAGGGCATTGAGCATACCCTTAGCAAGTCTGCAGATGACACTAAGCTAGGTGGAAGTGTTGATCTGCTGGAGGGTAGGGAGGCTTTGCAAAGGGATCTAAACAAGCTGGACTGCTGGGCAGAGACCAATGGCATGAGGTTTAACAAGGTCAAATGCCAGGTCTTACACTTGAGGCACAACAACCCTATGCAGAGCTACAGACTAGGAGAAGTCTGTCTAGAAAGCTGACTGGAGGAGAAGGACCTGGGGGTGCTGGTTGACAGCCAACTGAACATGAGTCAGCAGTGTGCCCAGATGGCCAAGAAGGACAATGGCATTTTGGCTTGTATCAGAAACGGAATAGGCTGCCCAGGGAGGTGGTTGATTCACCTTCCCTGGAGGTGTTTAAGGCACGAGTGGATGAGGTCTTGAGGGACTTGGTTTAGTGTTTGATAGGAATGGTTGGACTAGAAGATCCGATGGGTCCTTTCCAACCTGGTTGTTCTATGATTCTATGGTGTGACCAGAAGGTCCATGGAGGTTATTCTCCCTCTGTACTCAGCACTGGTGAGACCGCTCCTTGAATATTGTGTTCAGCTCTCGGTCCCTCACCTCAAGAAGGATGTTGAGGCTCTGGAGCGAGTCCAGAGAAGAGCAACAAAGCTGGTGAAGGGGCTGGAGAACAGGCCTTTTGAAGAGTGGCTGAGAGAGCTGGGGTTCTTTAGCCTGGAGAAGAGGAGGCTGAAAGGAGACCTCATTGCTCTCTATAACTATCTGAGGGGAGGTTACAGAGTAACAGGATAATGGCATCTTCTCCCAAGTGACAGGGGATAGGACAAGAGGGAATGGACTCAAGCTCTGCCAGGGGAAATTCAGGCTGGGCATTAGGAGGAAGTTTTTCACAGAAAGGGTCATTGGGCACTGGAACAGGCTGTCCATGGAGGTGGTTGATTCACCTTCCCTGAAGGTGGACGAGGTGCTGAGGGGTATAGTTTAGTGTTTGATAGGAACAGTTGGACTCAGTGATCTGGTGGGTCTCTTCCAACCGGGTTATTCTATGATTGCTATGCCCAAGACAGCCTTCAACCATCATTATCACCCACAAATTCTTTTCTGTCTGTAAACAGTAGGTCCAGATGGGTGCTGTCTCTGCTTGGCTCACTCACCAGCTGTTTCGGGAAGTTATCTTCCACATACTACACAAAGCTCCTATGATCTTTCCTTTCCATTATATTGTACATCCAGGAGACATCTCGTGGACTGAAGTCCTCCATGAGGACAAGGGCTAACAACTGTGAGGTTTCTCCCAGCTGCTTACAGAGTAATTCATCTGTCTTGTTATCCTGGTTGGGTGGTCCATAACAGACTCCCAAATTGTTGGCATTCCCCCTGACTCTTAACCATAAATACTCAACTCTATTGTCACCACCAATAAGCTCTACACAATCCAAACACTCCCTAACATACTGAGCTACCCTACTGCCTCTCCATCTTCGCCTACCCCTTACAGCACTCCAGTTGTGCAAGTCCTCCCACCGTGTTTTAGTAATGGTGACTATATCATAGTACTTCTGCTGCATAATGGTTTCCAGATCTTCCTGTTTGACACTCAGAATCAGAATGGTTTCTTTAATGTTAGATTTTTACAACACAAACAACCTTAGGGGTTAGATTTTTACAACACAAACAACCTTAGGTGAACTTCCCCACATTCCTTTTAAGTCAATGGAGAGAAACAGGAACTTCTTTAGTCCAATTTATCTGGCCAGTTTTGGCCCAAGTTATGAACAGGATGACACTCCAGAAGCAGTTTCTCTCCTTTAACCAAAAGGAGAGTCCAGACAGACATTTCCCTAGCAAAGTCTGTGCTGTAGCTGAATTTGAAGGGAAACATACGACCGCACAGTCTATGATAACTGAGATGATAAATACAAAGAGACAAACAGCTAAATTTTTGATCAAAGCTTAAATCTGCATTAGGACTGAAATCAAACCTGTAATCTGCATCAGTGAGCTGTTCTATCCAAAACTGTGAACAAAGAGCTCATCTGGGCCCCTTTTGTGGAAGTCCTCTACTGTATTCTTGTTAAACAAACAAAGCCACAACACAGCTGTTCTCTTTGATCACTGGTATTTTAGTAGATTCAGTCTTATTTCTGATTCCTTAAGTGCTGGAAGCAATTGAGTGTCTGCATTTGCCCTAACACATCTTTGCCCATTCAACACATAGGAAGTGAAAAACAAGAACCGCCTGCAAAGCAAGACTTCGGGTGGAATACCCAACCAAATCCTTTTTATCCAAGCGTCTTTCTTCCCACCAGCTTCCTGCTCTCTCAGTACTTTCATTCCACAGTCATTCACTGTTGCCACAAAAAGTTCACAGATATGTATCTAAAAAGGGAAGATGACCACTATTTTAAGTGATCTAGATTGGCCTTTAATTGATATTGCTAGCACAGCAGCAAACCTGCTCCAGAGAAAACACATACTAAGGTATTTCATCAAGCAGCTCTGAGCACCTTCACTCTAAATAGTAACAGCAATACTGAAAAAACAGTTATTAGCTAAGAAGCAGAAAGCATAGTATTGTAAAGAGGTCAGTAATAAAAAATCTCAACACATGGGTACTGAAGAGTTGTTAGTAATTTGCTACATTTTAATGAATTAAAATCTTCCAGCATGCCTCTTAGAGTGAGCTGAGACCATTTATGATTCTCCAGCTACAAGGCAGTGTGTTATATTCACCTTCTCAAAGAGGAAACATAAAAGCCTCTATCTGTACAGAAAGGCAAGTAACAGCCACAAGTAACTAACAAAAAAATCACCAGCTAAGAGTCCTCAAGGTTATTAAAAGTTATTAAAGGAAACACATCAAACACATTTCCAAGAATTTTAAACTATATCTGAGAAGAAAACAATGTTTACAGGCTGAAAACAACATAATCACAGGTATTAAAGAGAAGGTAAAATCTGTTAACAGACATATTTGTGAAGATGACAGGAACAGCAGATCTCCGGTTCACTGCATTTACAGTTTAGTAAGTTCACTCCTTTCTCCAATCCCATTCAGGACAGAAAGCATGCTCTCCTAGACTCTCTAGAAATGGCACTGATGTTCCTTTTTTCCTCAGTTTGGTCTTCATGCTGTTCTAGCAGATCCCCATCTGGACTCCCACAGCCGTCTGGAAACACGGAAATCAGGATTCTTTACAGAAATCCACTACAAGAAAGAATCCAGTTCTACCTAGATTTTGCATAACATAATATTGTGTTCTGGTAGAAATCAACCAAGAAGGCTTCTCCAAAGCTCTGATAGGATATACCAGTCTTCTTGCAAATATAGTCATCTATCCCTGTGCACTTTGGCTTAAACACAACAAAACACAGATATTCTTAAAACATATTTAACATTTGTTTTGTGTCACATGGCATTTAAGCCATGTCTTGGAAACCTGCATACTACACAGCGAGTTAGGCAGTAGGGATATAAAAGCCATTCTGAAGACAGAGATACTAGTTAAGCAGCTTTTAAATCTAAGTATTTCCATAATTAAAAAACCTTGGCTTGCTACACAGACCTTGCCTACTTCTTCCAGTAAAGACAGTCACGAACATTTCTTTTGCTCAAGTCCTGCTAAAAAAGTGTCCAGGAATTTCAGATGCAGAGAAGAACTTCATGGTGATTTTAGCCACAGAAACACAAAACTAGTGAAATGTTTTCAAAGCAATTAATGCTTTCTGTATTCTGTTTATCCACTAACACAAGTGAAACACAAGCTCCTGCTTTTTGCTTTCCATACAAATCTTATTAGTGATACTCTATCACCATTCCTGTAAAATCAACATACAGGATGTTCTACTCCAAAAGGACTCTACTCTGAAGCTTTCCTTTTACTGTGTCAACCTTTCTTTTTATTTGGAGATTGCTCTGTCAAATGCATGCAGTAAGGCTTCACTGTAAACCAGAAAAGCCTTCAAATAACTACTTTAATCATGATGAATTACAGCATTCTGGTCTTCAGTCTGGCATGAGAAGTGATTAGATGCAAATGACTCCAGTTCTGCCACCTGGAGTCTGCACAGCCAGTAACACCAATGAGCAGAGGAGACTGACACTTCTGAATGCCTTACATTAGTTGCCTTTCTCTTAAATGATAATCTGAAATACAAAACAACATCAACAAAATACACTGAATCCATTTATTCTTGGGGTAAATACAAACCAAAATTACTCATAGTTCTTTGGAAATATCACAGCAAAAAAAAAAAATTGTTTTGTTTCCCAAACTAAAAATGCTTCTGTGAGCAGCACATGTGCATACACTTCGAACTGCTGGTCATTCAACTCCTTTTTACTTTCATGGCCACTAAGCCATTTTTAACCAAATTTTATGGAGACAGAGAGGTCTCAGGGAGAAATTAATTCCTACAAGTATCCCGAAAAAGCAAAAAGGTGAGAAGTTCCTATAAAGATACCAATGAAAGCTGAACAATCAGTAGATTAACTGTTATTAGACAACAAAAACATTCCTTACAAACGCTCTATATGCAGGAAAAGTTTCAACTAGAAAAACACAGAAACAGGCTGAAAATAGAGTGTTTTTTCTGCTGGCTAATTATTAAACTATTTGCGTAAGTTATTAATAAGGAGAGAGGTTGATAAAGTAGTTATTTGTATAGGTAATAATATACGAACCCCAAACATTCTCTGCGAAAAATTAACGTTCTTTAAGAAGACAATATTTTAATTGCCCTTGGGATGCAATATCTGACTTATTTACCAATCCATACTACCAAACCTGCTTGCAGCTTTTGCCTCTGCTTATGTGGCAAAGTACAGTGCATTAGACCATCCCACACTTTACTCACATGTTGTGACTGTACACAGCAAGGTAAGTTGTGCCTCCTTATGTTTTTGGACAGTCAAAGTTCCCTCAATTCAAGCTAACTTAAAGCTGTTATGTGTGATGGGGGAAATCTTGCAGTTGATAATTATCTGAGGGGTTGTGGGATTAAATGTACCATTTTAGTGCAGATAATTTTAAAGATGCTATTTCTGAGCTACACGGAAATAACCTCTTTAATGCTTTTTCTCCTTCTTTTTACTGGTTTTGTAACATTTAATAAACTCTGTTTCCATAGCTCTTCTGGAATCAACAATTATTCCAATGCACGCACAATGAAGTAATCAAAGACCTATTTTAATTTTAGCTCTATTTAAACCAAAAGAAAACTCAACATCTTCCAGATGCTAAGAGAAGTAGGTTCACTAACAGTAGCAAGCCAGTGACATTTTAGATCTCTAGCAGGCAGGATATTGCTACCCTGAACAAGCAAACAAAAAATCCCTATATTGTAAAGAAGCTGTCTGTGACCCTTTAGTCTTTAGGTCACAGTTTCACAAGTTAAAATGAGTTCAAAACACCATGAGAAAACATTTTGTAGAATGCAAAAAAACTGACAAAAAAAAAAGAGAGAAGCATGGCTGTCATTCAAGAAAACACTACTAAAAATTATGCCTAGAAAAGACTGCAAGCTCAGTACACAATACAGAAAGAAACTTATTCTCTTGTCATTAAGTCCTCTATTCAATTATCATTTATTGGAGTAATTAAACACTGGGAAAAGATGCCAGGCTAATTGTTAGATTATGATATTTACAAAGCTTTACTGTGGCACAGCTGATCAAAATAAGATGTGGTCATACACATTTAGTTAAAGCTTCTCTGCAATCATCAGGGTTCCATGGGAAACTTATTACTATAATAAGGCCAGTTAGTTCATTATCAATCAAGCAGAGAAACTTGTTATTTGTAACTTGTTTTATTTTCCCACCCGCTCTGCCAGAATCAGACTCCCAGAAGTTTGTGCCCATGTCTCTGCCTTTGGCTGGCTCCATTCTATCACAATTACACAGCTGAGCAGAATCAGGCTCCTGCACTTGAAGGAGTTCATCAGACTTACTGTTTCACAACCAGTTGCAAAAGCCTATGCCATTTCTTCAAGAGTTGAGTGATATACTTCCATTTCACTTCACATGCATCTGTCAGAGACATATCTTCCCCTTTTATTCCTGGTACATCCTTCCAATCTGGGACACTTTTCACAATACTTGGATTGGTCCAAAAACAGAAACTCGAAACAAATAAAAATTAAAAAGATGAGAGCTCCATTAAGCTGAACATCAAGAGAAAATGTGACAGTTTTATGCAACTTGTCTCCCTGGAGAATCTCATGCCTCTATCCCTCCTCATCAGCCACTAATACAAGACGCTGTGCCTTCCTGCTCAGAATGCACTGTTTATTTCCTCTTAAATAACAGTATTCTGATCCATTATCATAGTATATGGTACTTCATACTGCCTACTTAAATGAGACAAAATATATATATAACTACAGGAACTAGAACATGAAACAAAACAGAAACATGAAAAATGAAACAGTTTGACCTAGCACTTAGGTTTCCAAATTAAACAATTAAACTTAGGTTTCCCAATTAAACACTTGACTCATTCCAAAGAGTCAAAGAATGTTTGGCCAGAACAGATGGAATCCACCAGAAAATGCCAAACTCATTAGAATTATTTTTGTTCTGTGTTGATAGAAAATGCTTTGTTGCTTTTGAAATGGCAGAAGCACCTACCACTGCATAGCAAATCGATCTGGAAACTGTCCTAAGATAGGGTAGCCCAAGATTTACAACACTGGTAAAGTAACTGCTCAAACTTCACTTTCTCAAACCTAATTCTTCCTATGCTATAGAAGTTTATAGCTATCCTGTAGGTGACCATTTATAACTTTTTAGTTCTCTTAATTCCAGAATCAAGAAACCTCAAAACCAGTCTGTTAAAACTCTCTTACTTTCTGGGAAAAATACCCAACCCCAACCATACCAAACCATAACAAAAAAATCCCAAACACACTCCACCCCTGGACCCCAACAAAGCCAAAAAGACCCCACGTCATTATTAAAATAAAACTTGATTCTTGAAACCTCCCTAATATGTCTTGACTGAAACACATCCCTTGCAAAACAAAGATAGTCGACATCCAGAACAAGGTGGTTTCTATTAGCAGAACCATGGCAAAACACAGGAAGAAAGGAGTAGGTTTCAAATAAGAAAGAGCTATATCCTATTTAAAATGTAAGAGTTCTTTGCATGTCACATATGTTGTGTTAATTACACTAACCTGAGAGAACAGAAATACCTTTTTTCCTGATTCTATTCTGATTGTGTTGCTGGAAAAAAAAATCAGTTGCATCATAATAGTTAACACTGAAATTAAAGTATAGTCATCTTTTATTTATTTTAATGCTCTGAATTTCCCCCTTAAACTCATAACTATTTTTATTTGTACAGCTGGATCCTGTTCTGAGTTTTTACAGCTTGCACTGCAGAAATATTATGTCTAAAGATAATGTAAACATAAAAAAATAGAAACTAATTGCTCTTCCCCGAGTAGCTATGAGGGAGGGAGGCAGGGAATAAACAATTCAACATTTATTTCCCACCTACAAATCCTAGTACCCTGGATATCCTTAAGTATTGCAACACCCTCAACCACTAAAATTCCCATCATTCTGCACCTCCTAATCAATGTGGTGGACATCTTCCATTCTATTTATTAAAACTATTTCCTCAGACTCTGCATTTTTAAAGTTGTTCAAAGCTGGCACACAGGACTTTTACCTAATCTCTCAGATTTTCTCTTCTGTTACAACTTCTGAAACAAAGCACCCACTGCATCTTGGGGGCTTCAGTGACACAGTCATGCTGTGGATGAAAAAGGGTCATATAGGGTTTGCAACATGCCTCAGCATTGATTCTGAAGAGGTCAGGCTGTCATTCTCAGCTGTCCCAGGTCCGGCAGCTTTAATTTCCATAACTACAGGCTCTACCTACATATTGATTTTCCACTGGTGTGAGAATTTAGCTTGTGGAGATGGATGAAGAGAGAAGGATGGAGGGGAAAGTAAAGAAAGAGTTAATATTCTGTCAAAGGAATCACTGGCAGACTTCAGTGTTGAAGAACTTTGTAACATAATCTGAAAGGTACCACAACCAAACAGACACCAGAAGTTATCCTGAGATTTGTCTTTGAAGTCTCTATCCATGCTCTGAATTCAAAATGTCCATGCTAGAGTCAGTCTCTTTGTTAAGATGACATATGGACACGAACTCATTACTTGTGTTCACATTAGTACCACTCTGGAGTTTAACAGCAACATTTATTCCTCTTTATCTGAAGCATAATGAGAAGACCTGGTAATTGTAACACTACTCACATATTTTTTAACATGGTCATTAATACTATCCACACATGACTCTCCATTTGTCTACTTTAGACACTAACACCACTCAAGATGCCACTTTTATCTTTCATTCCATGCTTTTTCTTGAAAATACAAAACCTATCACAGCTACTGCTGGCCAACACCTGAAAAAAACCAGTTTTCTGATTTATTAGTGTATCTACCTATCTTAAAAAAGCAAGAAGCTTACCAGATCTCTGCTGTACTAGCACATGCTTTACCATTAGGTACATTTGGGAGAAAAAAGAACACATATGGGAGAAAACAACAAGCTCGAGTCTGACCATGTGTCTAACCCTTGATGGAATGTGGCTGGTATTTCCTAACCCAGCCCGAGGCATGTGCTGACATCTGTTAATAGATCTGGAAAACAATGTCCTGTCTGCAGAAAGGTTTTCTTTCTCACCCTCACAAAACAAACAAACAAAAAAAAGAACACTTCCCCAACAAACATATCGACGTTCACACTGAATAATAAATAAAACATAACTCAGCTTTAGTGACAGCTAACTTGCATAAACTGATATCTCCATCTCTTCCATAATCCTGCCTATTGCATATACACCTAAACTTGCTGTTGCATTAGAAATGCTTTTCCTCTGGCATTCAGCTATAGAAGTTCATTATTAATCTATCCATGTGTCAACAAACTTAAAATATTTTATGATCAAATCAGAATTTGAAGACTCAGCCACATAATAATTTGTAACTGGTAAAACCCCCCATCTCCCTAAATATATAAAATGAAACTAATCCTCAAGCTGTTTCACAGTATCTTTATGCTGAAAGAACTGTGTATGTTTTATTAAGCTATGATCATAATCCACGGCCTCCAGCTAAAATGAATGAATCCAGGTGTAATATTAAAAAGTCTAAGCAAAACCTAGAAAAAACCCCAAAATAATCACAGATTCATATGGAACCCCCAAAATAACAAGAAATTCCAGTATCATACCATGTCTCGCTATTAACAAGAATAACCTATGCATTCAAATACATTATAAAAATCTATTTTAATTTGTTCACATAAAGTTAGACTAGCTAACAAATGCATAAAAATATTTGCAGACAATTTGCTATCAGGAGAGTGGGCTTCAATCAATGAATTCACGTCTTGCTATGTAATTACCTTGTATTTATTTAAGAGACCCTGAGGAAAAATACTTCCTTTCCTGACTTGGAAATGGCATTTTAGAGGAAGTGCTATAGAGAAATCTAATAATTTAACTGTCTTACTGTTACCCTATCATACTAGTATCTCTGCTATGTTAGGCAAACAAGCAAAAGAACAACCAGAACTTTAGACTACTAGCACAGTTATTAATGTTAGAATATTTTCATTTCTCTAATTCCTTCTAAATATTTATAGCACATAGTCTATACAATTTTCCATCAGGTTTCTGATACACATGGTCTCTGAAGAATAGTACTTGTTATATTTTTTCACATAAGATAAATTTCTCTAAGCTTTGTATATCATATGAATAAGATGGATCCTAATCTAAACCGGTTTCTCTGTTTACAAACATGAGCTGAAAAGCTTTGCACCATAAGCAGCCCATTAGTCTCTAAAAAAAAAATTACAAAAATTGTAATCCGATATGCACCAATATCTTAACAGAGTAAGACCAACAAGTGGTAAAATTCAATGCAGCCTTTATATTATTATTCCTCCTTTTCAAGCTCCCATAATGTGGCTCCTATTATGTGGTTTTATAATTCTTATTTCTTCAAGAGTGACAGAAATAGTTCTTCAAGATGTATAAACAAAGCTTGAAATGATAAAAGCTCAAAAACCTGTTCATTTACTTTTACATGCATTTGTAATATACTCATATAGGAGAAAAACAGGAAGGAAAAAACCCATGTCGCTCTTAGACGAGCAAGAAATTTCAGAGAGGTAAAACTGTGCTTTTAGGGATGCACACTTCATAACTAGATGGTCATTCTTTAGGAACACTTTTCTATAGGTCAAGCTTGCTCCCTAAGGTTGTTGAGAGGTTACCTATACCCCAAAGACGTGCTGCAAGAACTTTTACATTGAAGCAAACATTATCAAACTTTACACCTGCTTTTACCTAACACTTAGCAAAGACGCGCTGTCAGGAGGTCAAGGGAGGTGATTCCACCCCTCTATTCCTCTAATGAAATCACATCTGGAACACTGGATTTAGCCCTGGAGACTTCAGCACAAGAAAGACATAGAACTGTTGGACCAGGTTCAGAGGAGGAACACTAAAATGATCAAAGGCCTGGAATAGCTCCCTTATGAAAAGACACTGAAAGAGTTAGGGTTGTTAAGCTTGGAGTACAGAAGACTCTGAGGAGACCTTTTTGCAGCCTTTCAATACCTGAAGGGAACTTATAAGACAGATGGGGAAAAACTATTTTAGCAGGGCCTATAGCAACAGGACAAGGGGTGATACTTTTAAACTAAAAAAGGAGATGTATAGACCAGACATTAGGAAGAAATTCTGTCGCCTTCAGAGCAATCCACAACACATAGAAGCTGTGGGCTAAAAGACCATTCATGCCCCTTCCCCAGCTGCGTGTCCATGCACAATTGGCTAAAGACTGACAGTTCATAACTGTGTGACTCCTTCTCAGCTGTAACTTCATAATTGGGTGATTCCACCTGGGGCCTGGCAGCTTCCTAATCTTGTTTACTTGGGCACCTATTCAAGGTCAATATTTAAAGTTCACACACTCTAATTCCTCAGACCAGCTGAGGTTTCCCACAATTCCCCCTTTTTGTATTTGTGCTACAAAAGTCACCCATGCCTTCTGCTCTAGGGTCCTTGCAACACAAGACATGGCAATGTTAGTAACACAAACACAACAACAAACAAAATCAACATTCTAGATCTTAGAATCATAGAATCATAGAATAATCAGGTTGGAAGGGACCCATTGGATCATCGAGTCCAACCATTCCTATCAAACACTAAACCATGTCCCTCAAGACCTCATCCACCCGTGCCTTAAACACCTCCAGGGAAGGTGAATAAACCACCTCCCTGGGCAGCCTATTCCAATGCCCAATGACCCTTTCTGTGACCCTTTCTTTATCTTACCAAAGAAAGCAACTACCTTGACAGTTCCCATCCTTTAAGCAAGCCATTCAACTAATTCCACCCATCGACTCCTTATCTGATACAACACATTCCCTCAAAGCTTTCAAATTCATGTCCTTAAACTAATAACAAGAATCTATTGTGGTTCTATTTTGTGATACAGCATACTTAGCACTATCAACATCAGTTAACAAACCACTCAGTGAAATCAATGTAGCATTGGTTTGCTTACGTAGCCTACACTCCAAGTTCATTAGCTTTTTAAGGCGGTCACCATAACAACCCCAGGTGCCAATACTGAGGCTGCTATAATTTCTTGTAATAAGGTTGGATGTTGGTGACATAAGGTCCCCAAAGCTACATGGCTCATCCTTAAGTTTCAAAAGAATTCCACCCCCACCATGTTCTATCCCCACAAACTAGAAAGATCCCTACAAGCAAAACCAACTTAGAACAAAAAAGAGTGTGATATAGTAGAAGAGGTGTATCTGCTTCAGTTGTGGGACCACTCATTCTTCACTTGTGTGGACCATCCATAACAGGATGAATGCAGTGAGCAGGAACCCACTGATTTCCCTTTCAACAATGAAGTGAAAAAAAAAAATCTGAATTATTTTGTAAATTAAATATGTCAAATGAAGACAAATCATGGTTTAAAATATATTATTAACAAGTTTTGATTTATTAAGATGTTAACTTAAGTGTAGTGATGTATCTATATACTTGAACTCTTACATCAAAGAAACAGCAGCTTGAACTTTTCAAATTCTTTAGAAGTTTAACAGTTACTCACATTACAGGAAGAAAAAAAACTACTGCCTTTTCCTAAGCTACTAGGCTGTTTCTTCTGTGTTGCTATTCAAGGTGTTTACTCTCATCCCTTATATTGCCTTTGTAACCAGCTCTGCTAAAGATCAAGGATTTTAAGCTTTTTAGTGCATTTTCTCTCTTACTTGCACCTTGGCATATTTTAATTCCGGCATTTAACTTAAATATACATTAAGAGACCTTTCACTTGATTGCAGAATGGTCTGAGTAATGGCTCCAAACTTCCCAAAAGGTTACAGATATGTGACTATTAAGGTCCTCTGTTCTAATAAGCAGCTCTGTTGAGAGCTGCTCAATTAAGCTGATGTTTTAGAATTAAGCACACACTAAGATGAGAGATTTAGGTAAATGGTTGAATGTTTCCCTGAACTGAGATCTAACTGTGCAGAAAGCATTCAGGAAAGCAGCGAACCTGCATGGACTACATAGTGGTATAAAATTATTCATTATTATGCTGATGTCAGAAGAAAACTACTGCAGTGAAAGAAGAATGTGTGAACATAGCACTTTATGATATAAAACATGATAATGAATAACTCCATATTGAGAATCATTCATTACTAATATTATTACAGTAATTCCTCTTACGACTTTCATATTATATCTCCAGGAAACTGAACTACAGCTATTTTAGCATTCAATACTTGACTCCTAATCCAGAGAGGAAAAGGGTTAAAAAGCTTTTACTTTAATGAGTACCTTTTATAGCATAGAAGAAAAAATTCTTACCAGGATTACCATTTTAGATGCTTTTTTTGTCCATTAGAAGGTCATGACATCACCATGACTATCCCCACACTAAGCAATATAAAAAACTACCTGAGCCTTTATCAATACACTACCATTGATCTTACCAGAAATTTGAACATAGGTGGCAGGACGTAATTCCTGTGTGTTCAAATATTTAAGCTTTATTCACTTCACCGGCATAATTTTCTTGCTTTTATGTGCTGAGACGATGCACTTAATTAAAAACTGAGATAGCAAGAGACTAAATTGACTCCACTAGTTAGTATCAGTCATATACATGTGTTGTATATAAACACAGTCTGTTCAAATGTGTGTGCTTATAACACACGTATCTAGATATGCAATTATTATTAAAAAAAATATTAGTACTCTTACTAATGCATTACAAATCATAGAATCACAGAACAACCAGGTTGGAAGAGACCCATCGGATCATCAAGTCCAACCATTCCTATCAAACACTAAACCATGTCCCTCAGGACCTCATCTACCCATGCCTTAAACACCTCCAGGGAAGGTGAATCAACCACCAAACTGGGCAGCCTCTTCCAATGCCCAATGACCCTTTGTGTGAAAATCTTCCTCCTAATCTCCAGCCTAAATCTCCCCCAGTGGAGCTTGAGGCCACTCCCTCTTGTCCTGTCCCCTGTCACTTGGGAGAAGAGGTCAGCTCCCTCCTCTCTACAACCTCCCTTCAGGTAGTTGTAGAGAGTAATGAGGTCTCCTCTCAGCCTCCTCTTCTCCAGGATAAACAACCCCAGTTCTCTCAGCCACTCCTCATAGGGCCTGTTCTCCAGCCCCTTCACCAGCTTTGTTGCTCTTCTCTGGACTTGCTCCAGAGCCTCAACATCCTTCTTGAGGTGAGGGACCCAGAACTGAACACAGTATTTGAGGTGTGGTCTCATCAGTGCTGAGTCCAGAGGGAGAATAACCTCCCTGGATCAGCTGGTCCCATTATTTCTGATACAAGCCAAGATGTCATTGGCCTTCTTGGCCACTTGGTCACACTGCTGGTTCATGTTGCATTAAGGCTAATTGAAACCTATTTCTCCTTTCAAAGTCAATTATTTTAAACTTATAAACCTGAAACACTGAGATCATTTCCAAGTGCAGCATAATAGAGAACTTCTTAATATGTTGAGGCTGACTGGCTAAATATTGTTTCACTCATTTCTATACTATTAAAATTAGATTTTGTCTGCTGAACATTATTATTTAAATTCTTCAATGTAGCTAAAACTGAAGGATATCCATACTGCTGTCTAACACTACAAAACCAGCTCCTATTCACAATTTTTCTTTCAGGTATAGTGGCAGCAAGATCAATTAGCTAAAGTTCACCCACTTAGCAAGCTGAGTTATTCCAACAAGCAACACAGAAGATCACCTTGACCTGATCAATTAATTTAAAAAATAAATTAAATTTGATGTAAAACTCTGAGATTTTTCCAAGAAGCAATTATTATGTTCAATAACAGCAGAAGAAATACATATTCTGAAAAAAACCCCTTTTTTTTGTCACTCCGCACTGATTTTTATGCTTGAGAAATATTATGAAATCTGCACTTATTGTACAAACAAGCTTCAGAGTGTCATGGCATATGTTGAGGGGATTTACTGGCTCAGTCACTTTCTGCGCTCTGCTTTTTCTTCTGCCTTTGTTAAGTATAAGATAAACATGACTCCTGCATGCTAAATATTATACATTGGGCTTGTTTCTGTTTTAACAATGGCTGGCCTCTTCTTCCAAGTGACAGGGGACAGGACAAGAGGGAATGGCCTCAAGCTGCACCAGGGGAGGTTCAGGCTCGACATAAGGAAAAGATTCTTCACAGAAAGGGTCATTAGGCAATGGAACAGTCTGTCTGCCTAGGGAGGTGGTTGACTTGCCTTCCCTGAAGGCGTTTAACGCGTGGGTGGATGAGGTACTGAGGGGCATGGTTTAGAGACTGGTGGGAATGGTTGGGCTCGATGATCTGATGGGTCTCTTCCAACCTGGTGATTCTATGATACCACACACTACAAAAGAGAAGACTAGAAACAATAATTATTGAGTCATTATGGTTTTTTAAGAATACAGCAGAGAAAAGGGATGATTAAGTTAATGTGAGCGCTTGCAATTTACATCAGTTACACATGATCTGTAGACAAAAATGTCCAGCCCACAAAAGCTACTAGAGCACTTTTCATCTTCTGTTGCAGTGGGGTAAAACAAGGAACAACTCCCTGGTTTCAGTATCTAAATACATGGGATGAATAGGACAAATTTGGGACTATTAACTCTAATATTCAGATCATTTTGATATCAAGCAGACTGCTTGGATAGATGAACTCCAGCTAAGTAGAATAGCATTGGCTATGTGCAAAAGTAATACTTGAGAAACCTAAATTAGTGACAGAAGCAGGGTCCTGGCAGAAGGAGCACATAGAATCACAGAATCACAGAACAACCAGGTTGGAAGGGACCCATCGGATCTTCTAGTCCAACCATTCCTATCTAAATCGCCATTTACAAATGAAATGGTTCACCAAATGACACAGTCAAGCTGTATAGTCAATAACATCAGACTGTTTAAATATATGCTTACTCTATGTATGAAAAGAAATGTTTCTGATAAAGATACAGATTTAAGTACACACTCACAAATACATGCATGGTATATCAACCTTATGTCTAAAATTTTATACTCACATTAGAAGCTTAAATTCTACATTAATTGTCTAGGCTAGCAAAATTTCTCTTTTTAAGGACAGCTAATGCCATCCCATTTCAGTATAATATAAATAAGCATGCATATAACCAACCACTTTGACAGAAAAGAAGAGAATCTTAATGACAACAGGTGGCGGAAAACAGGTATTATTCAAATACTTGTTGATAGGATTCAAGAGTGCTCAAGGCCATCTGATGCCTAGGGCCACAGGAGTAATCAGTAGAGACTTAACCTAGCTAATTGTCTCCCTTGATTGTGATAGTTCTGATCAGAAGAATAATCAGCTTTCTGGAGCCCTTAGGCAAAAAAAGACAACCAAGGGCTTTTTTTTCTTGTTTGTTTGATAATGATGCAGTGCAGAATGAAAGCCAGACCACATAATTAAACCACTCTTCTAAATATTAAAGGGGTTCCTATTCAAACAAAGCTAATAATTCCCCTAGTAATTAGCTTAAACAGTCTGTCATTTTGAGATTCCATTCATACAGACTACTAAAAAATGCTGATCCCAGTTTTGCCTTGAATACAGACAGCCAGTCACACTTTGTGACTGAGAAGCAAGAGTTGTGAAAGACTTGTCCCTGGATCAGCAAAAGGTTATCTAATGCTAAATTGGAACTATTAAGAGCTGGTGGTATATGACACAAATTAATTTGAATTCTTTTTTAGTGGTATTTTGACTGCTTTCATCTAAATACATCCACCCACAATAAAACTTCCATTTTCCTTCCTATAGCTGACTACATGATCTCTCTCAGGTCTTCTTCAGTACATGATTTGCATTCCAAGTCACAAAGAGAACTTCAAGCCAGACATATTCCAAATAGATATTTTATTATGTTTTCTTGGTACTGCTGCCTTCTGTATTCTGTGACTTTTAATTTCTGACTACAATAACTTCATCTTTCTATTAGTTGCTTGCTGCTGTAAAAAAAAAAAATGCATATCCTTTTGAATTCAGAGTAATACGAACTGATACTTACATTCCCAGGTTAATAATTTCAAGCACATCTTGCCACTATTTTTTCCCCATGGTAGACTAGCTGATTTAGTATCTTCCAAAACCACAAAAGCAATACCACAGACACAAAGCTTAAAAGCAAGGGAACAAAGAAGCTCAAGACAGTTCTTCAAAACTATCTAGTTACCACACATACGTAAGTAAGGGCTTAAGAACAGCCTTCAATGCTTAAGTTACGGAAGGAGATCTAGGCATCCTTCCACACGGCTTACGGAAAAAGCAGATCGAAAACATGTCTTCAGAATAATTATTTATGATATGACACCAGCCATTTCATAAAGGAAAGTGAGGTCTCAAACGACTGATCTTTCACATCCTCCCTCTAAGATGTCCACATTAATAAAATTAAATACCTCACTGACAACACGGTATAAATGCTTGAACAGCAAAAAACATTAAAATCAACAGTCACTAAGTACACTTGACACCTGAAGGTAATTACACGTATGGAAATACTGACAGGAGTGATTTCTCCTGTGTCCATTTTGAGCTATTTGTCTTCCAGAAAGTTCACCGAAAGAATGTGTCAAACTGTCTATTAAAGGGACAACCAAAATATGCAATAAGCACATCCATATTTTAGCCTCTGACCCTTGAAAGCTGGCACATTTTTCACATTCACCTTGTCAGGATAAGCAAGTATCAGCTAGCTATGTGTATCTGTGCTCAGACCTGCTCACACTGCTAACGAGTCTTGTCTGGAGAGAGCTGTGCAGAACCCTTGAATTTACAGCTGCCAAGTGTGTTGCCAGAAGTCATTTAAGCAAAGAAAGAATGAGTAAATGTGTGAAAGAGCTTACTGCAGACGTAGCTTATATACCCTCTACATGTCAGGAGACTATATGTTTTTACCCGAACAGAAATTATCTTCAAACAATAAGTTCTCTTGTTCCCTGTTCTCAGAATGCTGTGGAAGTACTGAAAGAGAAAATAGTTTTTTCCCCAACCTCAACTCTCTCCGTTCAAACAAATGTTGACTGACAAAAGATCAGCTGTCTCTCTTCAACATTGTAGCTGGTGCTCAGAATATTCCATAAACACAAAACTTCTCAGATGGCTCAGTGTGAGTTGCTTGTTTCACCAAGACTGCCAATGAATTGTAAAACCGGCATTTTGGTTCAGTTAACAATGGCATCCCAGCTCCCATAACAGATGATCCTAGTGACTTACTGAAGTATCATGTCTGATTTTGAGTCTTTAGCATGTAGATTTCACCCACATGATTTTGTTCTGCTGGCAGGATTTTCAGTCCATTTTTAACACACTTTTTAAATAAATATGAACCTCCTGTACCTCACTTTGGTAAACATATATATATATATTTCTCCAAGTGTTTCTCTGTAACGCATTCAACAACACTGTAATCAGAACAAATAGTTAACTAAATTAACTTTTGATCGCACACATTATTTTCACTTACTAATTTTGTTGATGCCTGCTGGTTTGCACTGATGTGATTGATAGCAATAAAGGTCACTGTTAATTTTCCTACAAAGCCTATTCACTACTAGAACCTGAGCCAGTGCAGGATCTTGCTCCTCTGATTATCACCACGTTTCCAGCCTCCACATAGATGCTAGTGGACCTCTTGCACCAAAGTGTTTGCAGCTCTCTTGTCAACTCCACAAACTGGTCTCTGAGCTAAAAGCTTCTTCCCCCATCCCGCACAAGGCAGTGTAGAGTAACAGGAGTACACAACACCACTATAGGCAGGAAATGCGCCAACTGCTCTCAAAACTGCCATATAGCCAAGAAGGGTTTCTCTGAACAAGTAGAGCATGAAGTTGCAGTACTTTTAAGGTTTGTAACAGTAGCAGCATGCAATCAATGTCTGCTTCAGCTAAACGACATGCTCTGCAACCTTACAGTACCCATTAAGAATGCTGAAAATCTAAGCATTCTCTTGAAGCAAGTAGTAAAACTCTCACTGTAAACAAATATTCTAATGAGCTTAACCAAATCACTGATGACCTAAAAGCAGTCTCCTAGGAGAGTCAGTACAGAAAAGTTGCCTTCATCACTGACTCACTAAAACTTCAGAAAATAGCTTGGGTTTTTAGCACTGTAAATCAGAAAGCCCAAGATTTACATCACTGATAAACACTCTGCAGACTCAGTTTGCATTGTGCTGGCAGGGTTACATTCAGCATCTACAAAACTGCTCTCATTTTTGTTTCCAGACTACTATGAAGGATTTTACAAGTCAGTATCCAACATTTTCAGTGACAGTCAATCACCAGAATATGTGTGTAGAGTCTACTAGTTTAGTATATGCAGCTAGGGCTTATAAGATACTATGTCCTAATCTTAGGATGGAGACAGTAGTTCCATACTTTTCTCTGTTTTGGTCTCAGGCTTTGACCACTCAAGTATGTGTTCTTTTCCAGCATTCTCCAGAGCTCATTTGACTTCAAGAGAGCTCCTACACCAAGAAAGGTAAGTGAGGGAAGACGGCTGTTCATGCTCAGGCTCTCTAACTTACCAAGTAACAAAGTGAAAGTAAGCCTTTCCCCACACCTTCAGACTTCTTATCAAGAACTGATGCACTGAGGATTGCACCTCCCAGCCACTTGCATCTGACTACATGTTACTCTGAGACCCATCAGTCAAGCACAGTGTCACAGCACAGTGATGAGTTGTTACTGCAGGGGCTACCTGTAATCCTCTTTCCTCCTGCAATGAACTGAATTTCTGCATAATTTTAATACAAAGGATGCAGAGTTCATCACAGTATTTTGAGACACTGGAAGACCAGGACGCATTAATAAAACAAAAGTTAAACGTTACTATGACTATCCATATTATTTCCTCAATATTACTGATTCTTGCCATAATGACCTGCAACAAAAAGGTGGATAGATAGCCCACAGAAGCATAAAAAAAAAGCACAGAGTAGTAGATGAGGGACCTGAACAACATGGCCCACCACTGGCCTAACAATCGATTTCCTGTATGCTGCCCTACCTCACGTCTTCCTTGGTACAACACCAGTATTTCAATGTTGTGCGAAGACATCCACTGTATATCACTTGGATACTATGAGGCCACATAAATATCTAATTAAGGAGACGAGTAGTACATTGAACTTCCAGTTTTATTTGCTATTGCTGCAATTTCCACACACATTTTTTCCCCCTGCAATTAATTTTGAGCAGCTGCACAGGCAGGAGACCTGTCAGCACCAGAAGCAGCTTCTGCTATCTGAACTTCCGTCCAAGTTTCTCCATGCAGTAAGACATGGGGCCTTGCACAAGACCATTTACTTCTTGAAGAAGTCACTACAGGAATCATCTGGAAGGAACTACCTGTTGTGTGTAGGATGAATTTACATGTAAGCAGTACTGCTATGAAAGTAACTTTTGTTTTGCAGACACAGGAAAAGCTTAACTACTTGAATTTAATTTAGTAACTGTTTCACCTTTTACAAATGTTTTTCCCTAAAACCACCCAATGATGCAATATGAATTTATGAATAGCTTTAGTCCACCTGAATCTGATTTTTCATTATTATTTTCATGCAAATTAAAACAGCTGAAAAACAGAACTCAGTGAAACACATTATTTTATCTTCTTATTTTCTCAATAAACTCTAAACAGCCGCTTCAAGGAGACAAACATACCAGAATTCAGCTCCTTTCACAACAGGTAGAACTCCGGTGCATAGTATTAATTAAACAGAAAACTAAAACTTGCTGTGGCATAGCAGCTGGGCAAGGGCTCAACTGTCAAAAGAAGCCCAAAGCAAACTTCCCCTTGCCTCCTCTTCCTCCTCCTTCTCCTCTTTCTTCTCCAAGTCTGCTTCTGCACAGTGTTTCACCCTAGAAGTGATGCCCGGGTCTAACTTCCACTCCAGCTGCCTTCCTTCTATATAGCTAGGGACCCCTCCAGAGGGCAGCAGCGTACGTTCCTCTTCAGTTCTCTCCACGCCTCGCCCATAGCTTTAGCACTACAGCAGGGATCCACCGGGAAGAATAGCACTACTTGGGCAGTATGAATCGCAGCAGAATCCTTGCTGCCTCCCTGCAGGCTGCATCAGGACTCCAAGATGCGCTTGCCAAATGCACGTCACCAGGGACATGCAGCATTTGGCAGTTCTGCCTAGAAACCCGGCTGGAAGAGTTTCTTTAAATCTTTTTTTTTTTTCTATTGCTTTATTTTGATTTTTTTTCTAGTAACTGCATAATGATTTGTTTAGGCACTTTACAGCCTTGCTGCAACACTGTAAAGTCTCAAGTATGCAGTGAAGAAATGCCTCAGGGAGCTAGTTTGCAGAACATGAGGTGACACTGGCTTTGTAATTTAATTCCCACTGCATTTAGCATAGCTGAAAATTAGAAATAAAATAAAACTAAGTTCCAGAGAGCAAATTTCATCAGGTAGTGAAGGAAGTAAAGAAACTTTTTATCTTTTTTTGGAGGGACAGTGAAACCCTCTCCAAAGAAGGAATGCATTGGCTCTAGGTATCAGAGAGGTGGGTGACAACTTGGCATTGAAGGATTATACTTCCGTTTGCACTCAGTGATACATTTATAATATCAGCTGTTGAAGGTAGATGAGTGTGCATGTTTACTTTAAAAGGAAGGTAAACAATGGCCAAGCCAGAGAGCAACAGTAACAGCACAGCATCCAACTGTACTCACATAACTGCACAAGTTATTCTGTCTTCCTTTTCTGAATGATTTGATATCCTGTACTTTCAGGTTATCATCTTACTTTCAATTTGTGAAAAAACATTTCTGAGATAAATCAGGAAACAGTGCAAGAGTATGGACAGCAAGAGTATGAAATTATCACAGAGCAAGCATCCCCAATTTCCTATATACATACAATACAGCAGGACACCACTGAGATTTCTTTTTCTCCTTATTGTTAACAACATATTACTCCTTTCTTCATACTATGAGGTGCATCTCAGCAACACAAGAAAGGAATACCCTGTGCTTTGTTTCACACTAGCCTGGGCTCTGGCAAGACTGGCCTGTCAAGTCAATGCCTTTGAAAAGAATTACATCTAATAAGCAATAACAGGTAGGCATGCCCCTCTTCTGCCAATCAAACAAGATACAGACCTTTCCCTCCCCTCATTTAACTTTCTGCTGGTTACAATGTAAAGGATTAATCTACAAGGAACTAAGGGTATATCTGCTTTTTGATTTAGTATCTGCTTTGCACATACTGGTGAAACAACTCAAAATCTGAAAGTGGGTGAAAGGAGGGAATAGTGTCACAAAGAAAGTGGTCATGGACTCCATTCATTTTTTGCTTTGTCTTCTACTATTGCCAGCTGACTACCTCTGTCCTAAGAGAGCCTGAACTACTTACTCATAGGTGAAAACTGGATACAGCGCAAATTGATTTGTTAACAGTAAAGAGAAACATTGTATGAATAATGAGGTTCAGCTGCAGCTTGTCACACAGGAACATAACTGATTTTTTGAAAGGTTGACTTAAGTAATATATAATCCACTAAGGGAAAAATATAAGAAATAACATTTTTCACAAAATGGTTGCTGGGAAAAAGCATATTTGAAGTTATTCTGAATTGTAATTCTCTTACAATTAATTCATAACTTCAGATTAAAAACTGAGACCATATTGTCCAGGTAATGTTTGTTACCAGCTAAATATAAGTTCTGAAAATGTTTGTTCATTGGTATGAAACACTCTAGAAAAAGCAGCAGCTCCATCGGAATATCTTCAGTATTTAATTTCCAGTTATCTAGATCCTTCACAGCTATTTCTAAACTCAGATAAGGTCATTATTGAAAATGAGAATGGTAAGTAACATTATTTCACCCTGATGAATTCACAGGTTATGCACAATGGACACCAATTTATTCTCCATCAAGGATGTGTTCCCTTTACAGACAGTACTGTCCTCTGACTAATCATTCAAGCTGTTCAATGTAAATGGGCAGCTACTGTCATCTCTGAATTACCTAGGGCAAGACGCAAGCAAGTACCACGGATAACAGAAATGCCTGAATAACATACCACAGGGTAGTTTACTTCAATATATTCGCTAGGGTTCATAAAATCCCACTAACTGTGCACTAGCAGAGTCAGCCCCACACTGCCCAGAGATACTTAGAAGACACTGTAGCAATTTCTTTGGTCTTAGACACACTAGATTGACTTGAATGCAAGACAAGTGTCTTTACCATAGCTTTCTGCCTCAGAAATACTTTCCCATTGGTAGCTTATGCTTGGAAGCACTGCCTAACCTATCTCCCTGCCTACTCCAGAAGGAAAACCCAACCCATTAAGGCGACAATGGCCCAGAGTAGCACAGCTACCAATCAGCTTTTCTGCAGTCCAGCCCACAGTACTGCACCAGGTAAGCGGCTTGACTGTGACCAACACAGCTTCCATAACAGGAGAGCAGCTTTCCCAATTCATATCCTGTTACAGCTGGAGCCTCCCAGAAAGGAGAGGACATCCCAGGACCGTGTCAGTCACTTCCTGCTTGACTAGGTGGTCATATGCCTGCATCTGGGTAATCCACATTGACCCCTTGCTCATCATCCCATTGTATTAGCTGCCTCTTTAGCTAAGAAATGTAGTACCAATGAAAAGTATAGTAGATGAGGTTTCGGGCTTACACAGAAGACCACAGTAACAACGAATTTAAAGTATAATAGGCATTAAACAAACACAGCAATAAGCCAATTAACCAATTTAATCACACTTATTTGTAGAAAATTGAGTTACATAAGACAAACAATACCTTTAAATAACAATTTGTAACTTATGCAATGGCTCCTGCAACATCACAGACCTAAAGAAAGTTAAATAGAGTTTCACAGAGTTTTGTAAAAAGTTCTGAAAGGAAGAAGGAACTTTCTGCTTCAGGCTACACAAATTCCAGTGCGTCCAACATACTGTAACCTCTCAATCATTTCCTGAAATGTTTCAAAACATTCGTTTTTATGTTTGCATTGATAAGCCTTGGTTATATCAGGTGATCAATTAAACTCCAATTTTACTTCACCTGCATTCATTTATTTGACAGACTGAGGCCTGAACCTTTTAGATCCATGGAAAAAGCTCTCGGGCTAAGCACCGAGTCTTGCTCACACTGAAGAATATGGCACATAAATAGAAAATAAAACATCTGTTCCATCATTGAGCTAGTGGTAGTGTTGTAAAGATTACAATTGCACACTTTGTTCCAAGGAAATCATGCACAACATCACATAAGAGAAAATAATTAAATACAGAAGGTCTGAACCTGTTTCCATTAATGTCACTGATTCCACAAAACCTCTACCTTTTGGCAGCAGATTAAAAACAACAAAAAGAAATTGGTACCTAGGCAGCTAGAATTTTACTTGTGATTTTTTGGTGAGTCTCACAAGTGCTTTTAGAGTTCTCTTTTCTTGCACATTTAGAGTAGCTTCTCATCACTGCACAAAATGGAAAAGCTTTTCTCTTTCTACTAACACAGCTTGAAGAAAAGGAAAATAGAAAACCACCATAGCCCAGCAAATTCATTCATAGAATCACAGAATCACAGAATCGTAGAATCATAAAATCACTTCGTTCGGAAAGACCTTTGAGATCATCGAATCCACCTGTACCTCTCCACTGCTAAACTGCATCCCTGAGCACTTCATCCACCTTGTTTAAATACAATGGTGACCGAACCACCTCCCTGGGCAGCCTGCTCCATTGTTTGATAACCCTTTCAGTGAAGAAATTTTCCTGATGTCTGATCTGAACTCCCCTGGTATAACTTGAAGCCAGTTCCTCTCATTCTATCGCCCTGAGAGAAGAGACTAACATCCACCTCACTACAACCTCCTTTCAGTACCCCCTCAGCCAAAATAACTGGACATTAACTCCCTGCCTACCAAAAAAAAAAAAATAATTAATAATGGCTTTTTTTAAACAAGTGCAAGGAAACATTCACATTGAATTGCTATCCTTATGGAGTGATCCCCTTTCTGTATCTTTAAGACCTGTTGTTGCTTTTAACTGTATGACCCTTCTCTGAACAATCCCCAAACCCTATTTCCATCCAAAAATTAGAGAAATAGATTTACATCTTAAATGACAACATAAAAAGGAAACAAATTAAGCTAAAAATGTGTTCCAGAACAGCATTCAGAAATAAAATCACTTCGGCTTAACACTGCAGACAGCATAAGAATCTAATACTGATATAAAATGGAACTATAATCAATGGAATGAGTATACCTAGAGTATATAGTTAAGAAAACTACTGCCAGAACTTATCTATGAATAATATAGCTGGATATGTTTCCCCACACAACAGCTGAATACTATATTTCATATTGTTTTAAATAAATCCACAGACCTCTCCACATCCCATTTTCTCTTTTTTTTTTGAGGAAGGGTGAGGGAAGCAACATGGAGAGGAAAGGAGGCAAGAGACTTTAATCTGAAAATAAATCATAGAACCATAGAGCTGTGCACCAGGGTTATGTACTCCCAGGAGCAAGACCTTACACTTATTTCTACTGAACCTCACTAAGTTCCTGCTAGTCCATTCTTCCAGGGTGTCCAGGTCTACCTGGAAGATGGCTCTACCCTCTGGAGTGTCAACCCCTTTACTCAACTTGGTGTCACCTGCAAACTTCATCAGGGTGTCCTTGATCCCAACATTCAGGTCACTTACGAAGATATTAAACAGCATTGGGCCCAATATCAGTCCCTGAGAGATCCTGCTTGTGACTGGCTATGAGTTTGAGAAAGAACTATTTACCACCATCCTCTGTGTATAGCCTGTCAACCAGTTTCTCACCCACCATACAGACCACTTGTCTAGGTCATGGCATGCCAGTTTCTCTAGAGGGAGAGCTGTGAGGAATCATGTAAAAATCCTTGGAGAAGTCCAGACAGACAATATCCACCATTCGTCCTGCATCAACTGACTGTCCCTAATGAATCTATGTTGGCTTTTCTCAATCGTATGCTTCAGCTGACTTCTAACTGTCACCACGAATATTCACTCCATAACCTTCCCAGGGCTGAGGGGTATATAATTACCCCAGCCCTCCTTGGAAACTTTCTTGTGGATGGGGGTGACAGTAGCCTTTTCTCAATCTTCAGGGACATCCTTGGATCACCACAACTTCTCAAAGACTATGGAAAGTGGTCTCACAATGGTACCAGCCAGCTCTCCCAGCACCCTCAGGAGGGTGGCATTTGGATTCATTGATTTGTATTGATCAAGCTCCTGTAATAGTTCACAAGGTAACTCTTCATTTGTTGATGGTGGGTCTGTGTCTGCATCAACGTGTATGCTTGCTCCCAAGATCTGGGGCCCAAGAGTGCTGATAAAGACAGAGGCAAAGAAGGTGTCAAGGACCTGCGCCTCTTCAGCACTGTTGGTGGCTAGTTTACCTCTTGTGTGTAACAGTGGGCCAATATCTTCCTGCTGTTTCTGCTTCTTGTTAATGTATCTGAAGTACCCTTTCTTGAAGTTTTTGACTTCTCTGGCTAACTGTAGATAAAGCTGAACTTTTGCTTTCCCAATTGCATCTCTGCATACCCCACTAATGCCCGTATAATTTTCAAGGGGGAATGTTCTGCTTTGCCTTCACTGGTATTTTTCCTTTTTGGTTCTGAGCAGACACAGAAGGTCAGAATTAAGCCAAGGGGGTCTCTTGCTCTGACTACTTCCCTTGCCTTTAGAGGAGATAAAATGGTTTGATGTGTCTAGGAAAGTGTTACTGAAAAACTCCCAACACTCACTAGCTCTTTTATTCTCCATGGAAACTCCCCATGGAATACCTTCCAACCGAGCCCTGAGAGAACTGGTCTGATCTTCTAAAATCTAAAACCTTGATCCTGGAACTGACCTTCAGCATGCTCAGCAGTATTTCAATTTCTACAATATTGTGATCACTGTAGCCAAGGGTATTACTAAGTGAGATATTACAAAGCAGGTTTCCTTGGTCTGAGAGTAGCAAGTCCAGCAGTGCCTATTCCTGGTTGGCACATCTAACACTTGTATGAGGAAGGAATCCTCTACACATTCCAGGAACTTAACTGATGGCATGTGAACTGCTGTGTTGTTATTTCAGCAAATGTCTGAGTAGTTAAAGTTACCCATGAGAACCAGTTTTGGTTGATCCAAAGCTTGCTTAAGTGAGTCAAGTATTGCTTCACTGGCCTTGGCATCTTGGTTTGGGGGTTGATAGCAGATGCTACAATTGTACATGACTCAAGATCTGTTTTAAAGGCTTATGGATGCAGTTATTAAGTTACAGATCTAGGAATAAAGTATACGGTTGGCAAACTTCTTCAAACCACAGCAGTCATTTTCTCACTTTCAGTAAGACTGGAAGCAAGACGGGAAGCATAAAGGAAAGTTACTCAGATTAATACATTAAATTTAAGAGCAGTGAGGATCTTACAAGTATGAAAAGCTTTTAGGATATAGTAAAAGCAATTACTTGCTGATACAGCAACAGTAGAAAATTTATTACAAGCAATTTCGCTGAGAGACATGTAAGAGGCAGTCTTGCACTGAAGCAGGTTACCACAAAGTGTTTTGGCCCTGGCCTTACCCCAAAAATGTTGTAGCTTTCCATTCCCTGTCTGGTACATAATTCCACTTCTTGACTGAGGTTTTAAAACATGCTGATACAACTCAGGCTCCCACAATACTTTCAGTTGTCCTAAATTTGGAAAGAAAGTTGTTGCAGGTTGCATCTCCTCAACCAAACTTAACTGAACTAAATGTACTTCCTTAATTTCTTAATTATTACTTGGTTCAGCAGAATGCAGGTTTAAATCAAATACTGTACATGGCAGATAATTGTCTTACACATCAAAGAATGTAAACTGAAGAGAAACACAGAGAGAACAATTTATTGCTTCTCATCCCAGCTCTTTTATTTAATAGTGATGGGACGGCTTTGCATGGCAGCCTGTGCCTCCCTGACTAAGTAATATTTCTTGAGAACAACTCTTTTCTTTTGTCCTTGATGTCAATTCACGGATCTGTAGGCAAAACAGAACCAAAGGTTTTGTATCTGTGATGCAAACATAACCAACCAATGTTTTCATCAGTGAACACTTTACAATACATGTTTTTGCATTCCACTAGGCTGCTATTTTCACATGACAAGCAGGTGACTACATGTGTCCCCTAAATACAGGAATATCGCTGAGCCTGTTCCCTTTTAAAAATACAGCGCATTCTTCAACTTATTGCAGTGCTTCTATAGGCTAGCATAGTCTTCCAATGCCGTAGGAATTACATGGAAATGAACTGGCCCTTCCTTCCATCCCTCTCTCCATTCTCTTAAAAACCTCTTCAACTTCTTACTCCTCTTTAAGAAAAGAGAGTGAAATGCAATATATATAAGATTCTCCTGAAAAATAAACAACCTCTGGCAATGGAAATTTATTGATGCACTCTTTCTTTTCAAACATGGCTTAACACATTGGCCAAGACAGACTGTTAATTATTGTTTCATAGTATCTACAGAAAGAATTCAAACCACCCCAGCTGAAAGCATATGAAGCAGATTATCAAAATACTTGTTAGACTTGGCTTCTAAGTAAATCCATCACAGGTTGAAAAAAAAAATCACCTAACACACGTAAAGTTCCCATCGATTTTTATTCCTAGTTTCCAAGTTTGTGCAAACACATCAGCCTCACAGCTTGGGGACAGCAAAGAATGTAAAGAAAAACCACACCAAGGTAATTGTAAAACAGTCCTCTCAGATTCCTAAGAAGCGAATGTAGAGCCATTCTCCTTACAGCCCTTGCCTTCTATACCATTCACTAAAGAAGGTCCCACTGATCACATTGTGTGGCTTGTGACTATAATAACACTTACGAAATTCTAACTGGGGACCAAAAACAGAAGTTGAGAGTGAATGTATGAGCAATCACATGTATATGCATACATTCTATAGCAGAAAATCTCAAATCAGAATCCCTGTAGTTGCTACAGAGTTCATACATACCTTGACAGGAACTCTGAACAAGCTAAGCACATATGAAGTAAAACTCAACAGCCCACTTAGATCTGATAATTCAAATATGGAAAGCCAAAATTTGCACATACTGATCTTTACTTTTTAGTATTTCTTAGTGGGGATCACAGCTCTTTTATGTTGTTTAGGATGTATTGTGCTCATGCACATACACAGACACACAGAGTATATTCACTTAGCACTTGCTGTGACAATCTGCACAATCGTGAAGCCAGCACAAATGGTAATTTGCATGTATGTTAGAAGTGTATTCCAGCAGAGGCAAAAGTACGGTACAAAGAATAGATAATTAGGAGGGAAAAAGAAATGCATGTTTTACAGCCACAAACGTCTTCCAGGATGTACATAATGGAGAACAAAAGGATATATTACTTAAGGACAGAACCTAGAAAAGTGTATGGCACCTGTCACTTGAATTCTCATTTCATATCTCATATGCTTAGCACCTACTTCTCATCTTCTTTCATGTGCATTTGTAAGCAACAGGTTTGCTGTTGTTGACATGACATTATTTGCCTTGCCTAGCTTTTTTGATGAGAAGGATGTATCTTAGTACATCTCTTTTGGTCTCTGCAGAATTCCAGTTGTGTTTTGCTTGAAACAGAAAAGTAATAAGTATGTCAGGTGTACAGCTGGTACAGAGCAGATGGAACAAATGTATCTACATAAAATCTTCCTTGAATGATATTGAAATGAACTTTACAACATAGGTGCTTATTTAAGTAGAACTCTTGAAATCTGTCCCAAAGCCTGAAAATTGTAAACCATTTTCCAAATAAAACAGGATTATAACACAGATTTAAACAGACAAGACCTATATCATAAAAGAAAATGAAGATTTCATTTTAAACAATCTTCCTTAGGCAGAAAAGAAAATGTTTTTAATGACAATATTTTAGCAATATTTAATAAATTTAATAAATATAATAAAATATAGCAATAAATGCTTTCAAGAAAAGGACAGGGTGTAAGAGAATATGTTTATGAAAAAACAAACTAATGATTGCAGTATTGAGTTCAAAATAAAATTAATCTTACAGTTTCTCACTTGTCAGCAAACTATTTCATAAGATATCAGTTCATGCTAGAAATGATCCTTTCATAGACATTCCTGAATCATAATTGTGCCAATCAACATTATTTAGAGGACTGCATTCATTTTCCAAAGGTGTCTTTGATATACTCCAGTATTTAGCTATCGCACTCCTACAACTCAAGTAGTTCCCTGGGGACCTACAATAAAAGCTCTCTTCCTTCTTGCTTTTACAAACACATATATTTTGGCCTTTAGGAACCAAATTTGAATCATCAGCTTTGACAAAAGTAAGAAATGAAATTGTATGCTAGAGTCCACATGACTGAGTATTAACCATTTGAATTCCAAAAAAAGCAGAACAAAGTTGCAACGTGGTTTGGTGATTTAGTGAAAACTCACCTAAAAGAAATTGTGAAATAACTGAACGCTAGTGTGCATAGCATTATAGAGTGTTAGCTCTAGACAGTCACAAACATTACTTTTCTATGAAGTCAATATTCTAATACTAGGATCTCTGCTAATCTCCAAGTGACAGTGGAAGCGAGTGAATATAAGCAAAGTAGAAAAAGGATGATTCTCCTCTCTGCTCTATTTTTCCTTTCTTTCTTGTTGTCCCCTGTCCTGGAAAGCTCTGCTCCTTTTGTAATTTTCCCTTCTCAGACAGTTGTGGGAGAACCTCCTGTGGAAAGAAGTCTGAAGGAGTATAACAGAAGGGTACATCCTTCAGGGAACCTCTGCAGCTAGTAGGTGAGGCTACTCGAAGAGAAAGGAAGGAGTTTTTCCAGTAAAGAATTTTCCTATGAGGCTTTCTTTCCACTTACCTTTCCAGTCACCTCTGGCCCTCTGTTATGCTAGAGAGAAAGACTCAAACTGTACTTTTGACACATTTTCTTTTGAAACTGCTAAGAGAAGAAGGAAATGCCTGGTAAGCTGTCATCCGTTTTAGCTTGGTGCTAGTTTGTCAGAGTCTTCCACCCTAGTTGGTCTAAATGACAGTAATGCACATTCCACAGACTGGCACAAAACCATGAGAAATATGCCGCTTCACTGACATCTTCATGAAGAGTTTATCTACTGTATTTAGGAAGTGGGTTATGTTAAATGTGTACTGCTTTAGTGTATGCCTTACAGAGTTCCACAATTTTTTATCTCTTAGCTCAGTCTCAACAGACAAAATGGCACTCAAATCATGTGGTCATCACAAAGTTTGATGAAATGGTCTTATTTCTTTGAAATGCTTTAATGAGTGAAGACAGTGATATTTCCATGCTTTTATCCCAGGCATTTGCTTGTTTTGATAAGCAAAGAGACACTGAGACCATCCCCTAGATTTCTATGGCACATAAATATAAATATCAGTGAATATATAAACGTCAGTGCTCAGTGGACAATCAAATCCTTGCCTAAGGCTTGCTTTCATTAAAATTTGGATCTGCTATAAAGGAACAAGTTGTAGTCATCTGAAGGGGAAAACAGCAAATGACTACTAGCAACCTTACTCTGCTACATTGTAAATTTTCCATCCTCACTACTCAAGTCTTCCAGCATAAAAAGGAACACACAAACTAGATAAAGAAAGCCACTGCTCTCCTCTGCCAGTGAACACCATTATAATATTTACACTACACAGGAGTTGGTGTTTCTGTACAATAAACAATTTTGTCAGTGCAATTTAGCCTCCAAAAGAAGTCTGCCTACCTGAAAGGCAATAAAACCAAATTTCAATAAAATAAAGATGTATCTAAATTACATCTTCCCAGCTAAAGATATGTCATATGTAGTTTTCCTCTATTCAGTGATTCAAAATTCTCCTCCAATGTAACAACATACACTGGTGGTAAAATATGAAGAGGTGTTGATTTCCTCAAATTAGTGGGACATTAACATTTAAGTGTTAATGTGAACAGTGTTACAGTAAGGCAATTACAGTTATATTCCACAAAGAGCAATAGGAAATAATTACTGTTATTCTCAAGCAATAGATCTAAGAGAATGAGGTTCCCAATGTTAAACTCATTAGACAGACAGCTCTCATCTCACTCTAAGAAAAAATAATCAGTCTTTCTTTATTGGAAAGTTATCTTCAATCTTCCACTACTGAAGTGTGCATGAATCTTTATTTCTGTTTGATGATATCAAGCAGTGCGCTGAAGACATTTTCAGGATCTATATGAGGTTCAAGTGCAATATCCTCCTCACTAACACTATTTACCTCTTTCAAATGCCTCTAAATGCAAAGTTACCCCAAGTACAAGGAACACATGCTCATTTAGCACAAGAGATTCCTCATTTGTACGTAAGCAGTCTCCAATTGATGGTTGTCTGAGGAAAAATCTTATGCAGAGTCAGGTGCATCGCAGCACAATCACCACTTAAAATCTGCAATACAAAGAAGCAGGCCTATGTAACTTGCATGCCAACACTTGGTTGCCAATGTTCTTTCAAATCTAAATATTTCAAGAAAGCAAGTCTATCACATCTTTCTTGTGTATTATTAAGCTTCGATAAATTACTAGGGAGGAGGAAGGAGGCTTATTTGTGATTTTAAACAGCAAAGAAAGCAGAAGTGCCTTTTTGGTGCAAAGCAAAACAGAATGCAGGACATAATGGCAGCACCAATGCCTTTAACCACAAAACACATATTGAAACCCTTCAGTCCTCAGAAGCCAACATTCTTTGCTGACTTTTAGATGGTATCACTCCACGCTCTCCATATTAAACTCAGAGGTACTGGTTGGCTGTAATAATTAGGAAAGCTTGCCAAAAAGATGTTAGCACAAGGAATATGTCAGGTGACAGCATAGGGCCTCCAAGGACTCTGGGACCTGTCAACCTCTGTAACTATATCCTCCTGGCCTGTCACAGTATAGTTAATTAGAAACATCTGTAGTGTAGAGATCAAGCAGAGGCAGTAGCAGCAGCTTATTTGCACAAGAAAGATACAACTCATGTGGGAGGTAAAGAGGATAGGATCACAAACAGATACAGATCAGTTACATGAATCTGATTGGTTATCTGAGCTGTATGCACTTCTGAAATAAAACTACCTTAGTAAGAGAAATGCAAGACTGATGAAAAGCCTTAATGGCAACATTGGCAAACTGACTTACTGGAATTCTTACAGTGAGAACAAGTCTTCAACGACATGTTAAATGCCAATCATCTGTTCAGACATTATGGTGTAGGCTGCTCCACATGCTCCACTGAAAAGCAAACTTTGTTGCCATCACCTTCTGTTTTCACTAAGGATCTCAGGACAAACTAAAAATACTAATTTGTTTAATTATAGTTCCTGCTGCCACAGTTCATGGCAAGCAAGTATTTTAGCCTGTGAATTCTAACCTCCCTCCCAAAACAAGATGTAATTGGTGAAGTTCTCTGTTACAGGTGGAACTAGATTTTTTTTTGCTTCCATTCCTAAAGTAGAGATCTTTCTGTCTACCCAAGATACATGCTACAGTTTGGGGCTGAATGATTGAACAGAATTCAAGGAAACTAAATGGTATAATAAATCTATATCTGAAGCCAACTTGGCAGAGTTGTTAACATGTACAAATACAAATCAGAGAAGGAACTTTCCTACAACTCTATCCTCCTACATCCCCACTAGAAATCAAGAGCTTTCACTAAACTAGTACTAGTTGCAGACTTAAACTGATCCCTCCTCTTTTCAATCACACAGTGCTTCCATGCCTTGGCATAGAGTTCCAGCTCTTCTACAGACCATTTGAACTTACTCCTTACTTACACGTAAACTTACTTTTCTCTTTTAATCCCAGTTTCTTCTGCCCAACCACTTGGAAATTGTTTGGTACTACTGTGTCAGCAAGGAACAATTTATAGTTATGGTACTCCCAAGCAATTATCAGATTTTGACATGTATACACTCTTTAAAAAGAGCTTTTTATAAAAGAAAAGCTCTCAGCACTTAAATATACAGAGCTGCATTAAATAACAGCTGGAAGCAACCACATTAATGCTCAGAAAAGCTGGGGAACTAATAACTCAAGACTGCAAAGATTTACTCTCTTTGGTTACTGATAACTTTCATTGTGAATGTTACTGAATTCTGTGGCACAGCCGACAGCAACTCAAAACTGAAGAGTGGCTGAGCATAACACAAGGATTATGTTCTTTAGTGTTTCATTTTCACCCCAAAAATGCCATCAACAGTTTTGTATGGGTAAAATCTCACCAGTTTATTCAAATTTGGAGTGTAGGATCCTAAAATCCCTGTCTAGAAGTTGAGAAGGACCTTAGTGTTCAGACACTCCTTTATTACGTGTAAGGTACATCCTAGAAGAAATCCAATAGTGGTGAAATGGAATAACACTTTCTTTTCCCAGATCCCTTCTGCTGATCTAAAATGTCTGTATCATGTACCACTGCAGAAATACTTAAACCAAGAAGGGCATTGGTGCGAGACTTAATAAGGTATGTAAATAAGACACTTAAAGCAAAGATATACAAAAGTAGGTACAGAGTTTTTCAGGGGGTTGTTTGGCTTTTTCTTGGAATTGTCTTTTAGCAAAAAAAGTGTTCCTTCTGGAAGGAAAAATCTCTTTTCTTTCATGCTACCAGAGACTGCTGGATGTTTTAACTGCTTTCAAAACCAAGTGTCCATACAATTACAAAAAAAAAAAGAATGGTTGTTAATGTTTTCCCGCTTTAACTTTCTTTAGAAAATAGGCATATGGAACATTTTCAAAACATGTAAGTACAGGCTGCAAAAGAGGAATAAAAAATTGTCAGGTGTTCAACTGCACAGATTTGCAATTAAAAAATATTATACGGATGTAGCCACACTACCTAAACTTTTCAAAATCCATACTGTATGTGTCAACTTACAACTGTGTCCACACAGTATAAGCTGAGCATCTCATGACTTCCTAACTCAATTTAACAAGCCATCAATTAAATGCAGATATTTAAAGAAAGCAAAACTAATTGGTTGCAGAGTGTTTTCTGGACATTTTAATTCATATCCATTGAAAACACAGGAGAAGGACTTCAAACTCACGAAAAATTTGACTGCCAAGAGACCTGACAGATGTACAATTCCATGATAGAAATGCTATACATTATGCCATATGTAATAACACACTTGTGCCATGTTACAGAGCTGGTTTTGTTATACTACAGTGTCAAATACAGTCTCTTCTCTTTTTCTCTCTTCCTTCCTCTAAATGAAGCAAGAACAATATTAAACTAGCAGTTTTGCAAATACCACCTCTATGCATAATACAAGTTCTACCCTAAAATGAAGTCACAAAGACAACCTAAATAATCCTGAGAGTGAATAAAATTTTTAGTTGCTTTCCAAAATTGATTCAGAAAGGGCCTGATTCCCACAAGTTTATACAGAATAATTAGCCACATGAAACACTGGTAGGATTTCGGAGTGTAGGTCAGACTATAGGTTTAGTCAGAAAGGTTTTGTAAATTTCAGACAGTATCTGAAGGGATGGGGGCAAGGGGAGAGGGGAGAAAGATACATAATGGATGCAGACAGAACTAGTCAGTAGTTTAGAATTTCTAGGACCCCCCAACCAATACATTTTATGGTAAAAGTCATGAATGTCAGATAGCAAAAAATTATATAGCATCAAAGTTGCAAACTTCTACACAGCTTGTAAAACAGTGGTAGTGGAAGAGGGAAACAGTAAACACACAAGAGTTCATCAGTGTTAATAAACAGGACAGGGTCATACAAGTTTACTTCTGGAATCCCAAAAGGTCCCCAAGTATGCAATTATTTCTGAAAAGAAGACCAAGATTTTATTGCATTCTACTCCTCAGCATATTAGCTCATTGTTCATCAGATACCATTTAAAACTGAAATGTACTCCTAAGAAGCTACGGTTTGTTTCCTACTGACATGATAAAACACTATGTGCCATGTGTTCTTTCAAGGGAGTATTACTACACAATATTAAATACTACATCCTAATGCAATTAACAGAACACTTGTTTCTTACAAGTACATAATAAAACTATCATGGCATTGGGCCATATAATACCTACAGCTTTTGAAGAAAATGACATATTTAGATCAAGAGCATTCCCTTCTAAATTTTCACTTTCCTGCAGACTACAAAAACATCTTTCTATTCCTAGCCAGGGGAAAGATGGGGCTACACTGTCACCTTTACAAGGAGGCAATCATCCTCCTCACTAGGCAGAGTTTTAGTTCATTGGGCCTGACATAAAATTGACATGTGCTGTTCACTGATGTTTTTGTGAACAAGGATCTTACAGCATTGCCCAGGTTGGTAACTTCAAAAATCTTAAGTATCAGGATACTACCTTTGCAACCAACAAAACCCCAAAGAATAAAGCATCTGCAACTTTGCAGGGTACATATGTAAACAAAGGCATTGTAATGCGTAATAAAGATGCACTTTATTCCGATGCTTGTGCTATTTAGAATCTTATTTGTCTACTTAAAACCCATAATTGAGCAGAACCTATGCTACCAAGAGTCCTAGGTTGTTTTTTACTTTTTAGGAAGTAATGTACTGACCTCAAAAGCTGAAAACTAAAAGAATTAGTAAGACTAAGAAGTCTGTAAAGTACTCTTGCCTTCTACTGCTTTGGTCAAACCACAGCTTATATTCCAGCGAGGTGCTTTTTTTGTTGAAGATGCCACAGCAGTACTGGCTAGGTACCCCTTCTGCCAAACAGGACTTTACCAGGGAGGTTTAGAAAGTAGAACATGATACAGTAATTGGTTTTGAGAGAGTCTTACTCTTCTCCTTTCCCTTGTACCTTTTTTCCCTTTCTAAATGCATTGCTTTGTTTTTCAAGATACAGACCTATATTCTTGACACTGTACTTAAATTCAGCCTCAAATATAGCACATGATTAACATTAAAGACATGACATTTGCAAAAAGATTTGTATTCATTAAAAATATAACAAAAAACCCCAAGCTAGACAGATAGACTTCATAAGTAATAGAGTAAATACCAGCAATGCCCGAGTTCTGCACTCGCTACATATAAAAAAAATGACACGTGTCCCATGGAAACCAAAAATCATTATGAAACCCTGAGGAAAAATCAAATGTCCTCTTCCTGACACCTTCAGAAATAACTGATGAAGGCTCATATAAATTATGTATCCACTATGTCCTTATGTCAGCTGCATCCTCAGTGCCCCTCAGATGCTACTTAAAACCCCTTGGGCTTGTCTAAATAGAAACATTCACTACTCCCAGTATTTCAGTACTCTTAAAAACGCAACCTGAAGTCATAATGGGGTTTCTCTCTCCTCATTTTCTCTAAGCAAAGCTATTCTTGTACTTGTACAGTCAACCCTGAGCACTACTCCCTGACATTCTCATCTAATACGAAAGTTTATGTAGCGCTCCACATGGTCATATCCCACATAGTGTTGTGTATATATATATATATATATATATATATATATATATATATATTTAAAGCCAAAAAGAAGAGGAATTTGTATTTCCGTTGAGTGGTAAATCCCAGGTATTCTGCCAATATCAAGAAACAGGAATATCTTCTTACAAACATGACAATACTGGCCACATCTGAAAAATCGTTTAGGTATGGTGAAGAACAAAAAGAATAACTTACCAAACTAAATATAATTTATCAAGCTATATTTATAAAATTATAATAGTTACTTTTATTAAAGCTACTGGCTTCCTAAAGGAAAGCCGCTTCAGTATGTTGACAAATGTGTTCTAGAGAGTATATGGAACATTTGCATTGTTTGGTGTGTTACCCTATTTCTCTGTCAACTGACAGAGAAAGGCAAAACTCCAAAGCTGCTGAAACACTCACCATGCCTAACACCTGTTATTGCTATTTGCCTGTCCAGCCAGCCTCCTGCAGAATGAATAGTCAAAGGCCATCCAGTGCTCCCACTTGCCTGCTTCCCCCACTGTCACCCCAATACTGAGTAAGCTAATTAGTGACTTGTCAGCTCACTTGGGCACAGTTTAACATTGAATTGAGCACAGGGCAACAACATGAATCCCTTCAGGTAGCATCATGACATCATTTGGACCCTATAACCTGTGACAGCAGAAAATGAAGCTGGTATTTACACACAAGCATTAGAAGGGGGCCTTTTCATATGTGGCTTAAGATGACAAAATGTCAGCTTTAGTCATCTGACAGTCTTTGGTCTCCCCCTGTGACCTCTTTCTTTTTGACTGCTCTTTTTTTATACACACATATGACACTAACAGAAAAATAAATTGAAAAGAGCACTGAGGCAGAGTGTATTTCACGCGCTGGTGCCAATGTTTCATATCTCATGAACCTCAGGAAAACAATTCATCCAACTAATTAGTTTACAGTGTTTAAATGGCTTGTTTCCTGTCCTTAATCTTCTTTATGTAATACTGTGAACAAAGCCATATTGTCTCCTGATTTTCTTCTTATACAGTTAAACAAACATAATCTTTTTTTTTCCACTGGAAATTATTTCATTTAGACATCAAACTACTCTACCCTCCACGTTCTTTATCCTTGGGGAGTACATTATAAACAGCACCAATTCATTTATTTTTCAAAGACCTTCAAAATTATGCTAAACTATTTTTTAATTTTAATATTATCCAGTTCATTTAATTTCTCATTTTTACCTACGCCTGAGAAGTTAACTGCACTTGCCTTCCTCCAAAAAAAAAACACCTGTCCTTCTCCTTCATTTGTCTAATACTCGAAGAGTGTCCCTAACTTACAATCTTTCTTCAACTTAAAAATACTGGAAAAATAATGATAACTAGTTTAACATAAACCAAGCAAACCTTTACATCTCAAACAGGTTCATCTTTATATTTTCATCGGCCATGATTAGCTTGAATTAGAAGAAAACATAAAAACAAACAAACAAAACAAACAACTCCCCTTCTGAAGCGTGGAAGCGTGTTTATTTCCTAATTCCCTAAAAAGCGCCTTTGATGATGTTCAGCACTGTAAATGTGTCTGGAGCTAGATCAATTCCAGCAGCCAACTACCACTGTCCCTATTTCACACTCAGGTCTAAAACCACACAATCATAGATTAGTTTGGGTTGGATCATCTAGTTCCAATCCCCCTGCCATGGGAAGGAACATTGCATTAGGTCAGGTTGCTCTTAGGTCCCATCCAATATGGCCTCAGACACCTGTAGGGAGAGGGCATCCACAACTTCCCTGGGCAACCTGTTCCAGTGACTCACCACCTTCATCATAACTAGGTCTCTTAAAAGGCATGACCCAGCAGGAACAAAGTACAAACCCTGCAGGAGGCCAAGACATTACTACCCCTACCTGGTGACTCTGCCTCTTGTCATTATGATGTGATAATGGAGAATCAGCAAAAAACAGCCAAGTGTGTACTGAGTTGCATCCCTATCAAGGCAGCCAGGTCAGCTTCAGCCAAGGATGATGGTACATTAAGTAACCCATACTGAAAAATCAGATTTTCTCAGAGAGCTAGTTAGACTTTCAAGTTAAAACATAAGCTCAAGAGTACCAGTGGACAGCTGGGGACAGCAGCTTTTTAAGTGATTCCAGCCTGGGTCCAACGGGAGGATTGTCTTTATGAGCAACGCATACAACCAGGATAGTACTTTTTGCAATGCAGTCATAGCCGCTATCTTTTTGAAGTATGGAAAGGGAGATTGTAGTACATGCCTTTTATCCAGTAGCTTACTGGCATATTCTACCAGGAACGTACAAATTATTGCTGTAATTCCTGCCTTTGGGTTTATTACTGGTTTTATACAATGATTGCTTGAAAACTGGTAGCCCTCAAGTGGACTTACCAAAGACTATGTTCTCTTCTTTCTAACTACATCTGCACTTCTTAAATAAGTAAAACTTACAATGCTACACAACCAACCAACAAGAGAGATGAAAATGGTAAGGAAGCAGCCACCACATGTAAAATGGGGGGGTAAAAGGGCCAGCTGGCTGGCTTACAATTATGAACCTGTATTGCCTTTCTAGAACCTGTGTACTTCAACAGTAAAAGAAAAAAGTATCTCAACTCTCCAAGAGTGTTACAGAGAGAGTTCTCCATATGGTAAATCAATAAACTACCTAACTGCTTGTAAATTAGATCACCCCCACCACTCATCATTCTAACTAACCCTACACTATCACAAGTACCATCTCATCATGTGAAAAAGGGAGATTATATGATCATATTATTTTCCAACAAGGAAAATATTATTTTCCAATGCCCAATGACCCTTACCACAAAATTTTTTTCTTGATGTCAAGTCTGAACCTCTCCTGGTGGAACTTGAGGCCATTCCCTCTTGTCCTGCCCCCTGCCACTTGGGAGAAGAGGCCAGCACCCTCTTCTCTACAACCACCTTTCAACTAGTTGTAAAATGCAATAAAGTCTCCCCTCAGCTAAGCAACCCCAGCTCTCTCAGCCGTTCCTCATAACGCCTGTTCTCCAGCCCCTTCACCAGCTTTGTTGCTCTTCTCTGGACTCGCTACAGAGCCTCAACATTCTTCTTGTAGTGAGGGGCCAAAAACTGAACACAGTATTAAAGAAGTGGTCTCACCAGTGCTGAGTACAGAGGGAGAATAACCTCCCTGGACCTTCTGGACACACCGTTTCTGATACAAGCCAGGATGCCATTGGCCTTCTTGGCCACCTGGCACACCTGCTGGCTCATGTTCAGTCAGCTGTCAACCAACACCCCCAGGTCCCTCTCCTCCAGGCAGCTCTCCAGCCAGACTTCTCCTAGTCTGTAGTTGCACAGGGTTGTTGTGCCCTATGTCCAGGACCTGGAATTTGGCCTTTTTAAACCTCACGTCATTGGACTCTGCCCAGCAGTCCAGCCTGTTTAGATCCCTTGTAGAGCCTCCCTACCCTCCAGGAGATGCACGCTTCCACACAGCTTAATATCGTCTGCAAACTTGCTAAGGGTGTACTCAATTCCTTCATCCAGGTCATTGAACAGGGTTGGACCCAGCACTGAGCCCTGGGGAACCCCACTTGTAACAGGCCATTAACACCATTTACCACCACTCTCTAGGCCTGGTCATCCAACTAGTTTTTCACCCAGGAGAGTGGACGCCTGTCCAGTCCTGAGCTTACTTGAAGCCATCAGTGTGCAGAAAACCCATATTTAATCTTTATGTAGCACTGCAATCTCCACTGCAGGTCCAAAACAGAAACCTCTTGGCTTTGATTAATGATTCTCTCATAAGCTTTTCTCCCACAACAAAGCTCTGATCTGAGAGTGGAGTCGTGGACAAAGAAGTGAATGCAAATGAGAACAAGCGCAGGGCACATCCAAATGTCTTGCCTCAAGGGGAAAAAAAAAGGTTAATTTTAAGCAGCTGTTCAAAGGACTTCTAGCAATGAGGATAACCATGGTGGCAAGGAGCAAAGAAAGAATAAGGCCAGAGCCCAAAGAAAGGCAAATATGTTTCAGTCTGTATTTGCCCTCACTTCCAACATTTCTTTACTGCTTCAGTGTTTTATTAAATGTTTATAGTAAAATGCTATTTAGATTAAGCTGCAAACAGGCCAATAAAACCTCTGATCTTCTCCCCTCTTCTCCTTGAAGATCAACTTTTATCTACAGAATTCTTATCTTAAGTGAATAACTGATAAGAAAAGTTAAACAGCTCAGCAGTAGTATGTGTTAAGTATTTGGACCTCTGCTCCTACACCTCTTTGTCTTTCTACTAAATCTCCTCTTTCTCTCTGCTGAACCAATCCACTCTGAGAGTGGAAATCCCAGAATAAGTAATAAAAATAAAAAATAAAAAAACCTACCCAACAAACAAACAAAAAAGCCCCAAACATTCCTGGAGCACCCACATCACATTTGCAAGGCCATAATTCTGATTTCAGCCACTGCTTCATTCCTTCATAGATTTATTAAAACTTCCTGATGCACAGCAGTTCTGTCAAATAGCCCAAATTTGTTTTGCACCAACTCAGAGGTAAGCACCAAAAGACATCTCCTATAATATGCTTCCTTCTATCAAGTCAGTCTACAGCTAAAAATGCAGTTATTTCACTGGAAAGATTACTACATTCACGTTTATGCATGTGAGGAAATCAAATCATATTACTACAGCGGAATAATCACCAAACCATGGTCTATCACAAGAAACTCCTGTACAAAGAGCTTCACAATGTAAGTGCATAAATATTTTGGAGTTTGTTTCCTTTATATGGCTTACATTACTTCCAGAACAACATGAACAAAAAAACAATGAAATTAATCTGTTTTATTCTGTAGTAACAATGTACAATGGTGAGCCAGAGCTCTGTAGTCACTCACAGCTGAGCCAACAGAGTGGAAATTGTGAGTCCTCCTCCAGAGTCAGCTAAGTTTTCTTGAACGGTCTAAATTCGGGGTGGGGGAGGTGTATCAGTAAAATTTATGGCACAAACAAATTCTAGCAAGGTCACGTGATCTCTTCCTAAATCCTGCAGGTCAAACTAGTATGCATTCTAAAAAGAGGGGCTTATCTCGCTACTGCTCAGAATTCTCCACAACACCTCTTTTGTTAAAATAATGTATCATCTGCTTAAAAGCTTACAAGAACAGCAAAATGGACCAACTGTAAAGCTGTTAATATACTACTGGTTTTTGATATTTATTCTAGGCAATCCAAAACAAGTTTCCAAGGTACTGAAGACTTTTTCACAGGTAAACAAACCAGAGTTCCTGAAACATACTCCATAATCTTCAGATAAAATTATCACAGAATTTCTCTATAAAAGTATTGAGTACATCTTACCTATTCCAGCTTCTCAAATGAAGGAAAGATCTCAGGGGACAAAGGAGAATCACCTGGTTCATAAAAAGCTCTGTTTCAGATGATTACATTTGGAACTTAGAAGTTTTATCTGGCCTGCAACTGGATCAATACTTGTAAGAGTCCATCCTGCAAGAAGAATTCTGTAATCAAAGAAATACCTTCCTAATCACACAGGTACACTGAGTAGCTACTTCTACTTTCCTTGGGTCTTGTCTACAAGGTAAAAATTATTTCCACTTATAACAAGCTGTGAAGTGCAACAGCTATTCCAAAACAGCCACCTGTAGGACACAGTGCAATCTGAGAGCATTCTGGAGTGGTGTTTGCTTTTTATACTCTTCCTTCGTGGGGTGGGGAACAGCTAAGTTAAATTTTAAAAGGCTTTATACTACAAAGATTATTCATAGCCACTTCTGAGCGCCCACAGTGAGAAGCTTTCTCAAGATAAGTAGTGCTAAAAATGTTTTTATCCTGAAGTCCAGGTCTACTCAGCCAGTCTACCACAGTCAAGTGTTATCAAGTAGCACAACAGACCTAATGTCCAGGCTTGCCAGTAGCTCCACAAAAAACCCATCACAACAGCCAATGTAGGTTTGTACCAGTTTCTCCAGGTTATGGCTTCAGCCTGCAGGCTCTTTTCTAATTATTATTAATGCCTGGACCTATTTTAAATAATAAATCATACAGGTAATATTTCAGAATACCTGTTGACCCAAAACAGTATAGAGCTAGTCCTTCTCTATATCCCATGAGAAAAATCACGTGCTGTTAGTACTGAAGAACTTTGTTTCTCAACAATCTACTACTCTCTTATAGGGTCAAGGAGAATGTCAGCAGGGAGCACTCAGCAGTATCCAGGTGAATTAATTTAGGTTTATGGTTGGATCTGATAATATTAGAGGTTCACCCAGCCTAGACAATTCTGTGTTTCTGTGAATGAGATTAATATTAATAGAGATACACAATATCTGCAACCAGCAGTTTAAATTTAGCAAGCAAACATAATCCTCTGCTTATTTTCTATCAGTATTTCTTTGCACTTCTCTTATTTGGAGGCATTTTCTCCATGTGTTCACATCACCCTCACTTTATGCCTTCTGTGGCATAAAACTCCTGACATGTTTTAACCCTGAAGCTGTGATCACCATCTTCTGAAACTAACAGGCACATACTATACAGGGAAAAGCCCATAAACCCTAGCACTTGAAGCTAATGCCTGGCAAAGCTTTTATCCCAGATGCATGCTAAATATAGAGGTATCAACTACACCTAAGTATTTTTTCTGCTTTTAATTAAAGCTGCCGTAATTTGTAGTTTATATCTTCCACACTCACTCTTCTCCCTTCAGCTTAAGCCATTTTACTTTAATAACACAGGAGAAGAGGTATGAAGGTCCTAAGGTGGAAAGAAAGGTGGTCAATCCATTTGGATCAATCTTCCAAGCATGGAATGACACACAAAGCAGATACACCAGAGTAGATGGAGAAAGCTAAATAAACAAAAGCAGGTCACTGACTCAGATGCATGGTGCTCTACAGTAATTCTGGTAGAGATAATTTGCCTCGCAAAATTGTTCTGATCAATAGCTCTGAAGCAGCTGTGACTTGGCTCTGTGACAGTCAATTGATTAGAGGTTTTCTGTTTATCTTAATCCAAATGCCATATTTATGCAGTCTAACCCAAACAGCAAGTTTCCATCAGCAGACATTGACCTTTTCTCCTAGTGATTGTAAAAGATCATCATAAACAAGCAGCCTGCTTTTTCAGCTTTGTTTTGGTTGGGTTAGAATCATAGAATCACCAGGTTGGAAGAGACCCACTGGATCACTGAGTCCAACCATTTCTATCAAACACTAAACCATGCCCCTCAGCAACTTGTCCACCCGTGCCTTAAACACCTCCAGGGAAGGTGAATCAACCACCTCCCTGGGCAGCCTATTCCAATGCCCAATGACCCTTTGTGTGAAAAACTTCCTCCTAATCTCCAGCCTAAATCTACCCTGGTGGAACTTGAGGCCATTCCCTCTTGTCTTGTCCCCTGTCACTTGGGAGAAGAGGAGAGCTCCCTCCTCTCTACAACCTCCTTTCAAGTAGTTATAGAGAGCAATGAGGTCTGCTCTCAGCCTCCTCTTCTCCAGGATAAACACCCCCAGCTCTCTCAGCTGTTCCTCATAAGGCCTGTTCTCCAGCCTCTTCCCCAGCTTTGTTGCTCTACTCTGGACTCGCTACAGAGCCTCAACATCCTTCTTGTAGTGAGGTGCCCAGAACTGAACACAGTATTCAAGGAGCGGTCTCACCAGTGCTGAGTACAGAGGGGGAATCACCTCCCTGGACCTGCTGGTCACACCATTTCTGATACAAGCCAAGATGTCATTGGCCTTCTTGGCCACCTGCTGGCTCATGTTCAGTCGGCTATCGACCAACACTTCCAGGTACTTCTCCTCCTGGCAGGTTACCAGTCAGGCTTCTCCTAGTCTGTAGCTCTGCATAGGGTTGTTGTGCCCCAAGCACAGGACCCAACACTTGGCCTTGTTAAACCTCATGTCATTGGTCTCAGCCCAGCGGTCCAGCCTGTTCAGACCCCTTTGCAGAGCCTCCCTACCCTCCAGCAGATCCACACTTCCACCCAGTTTAGTGTCATTTGCAAACTTGCTAAGGGAGCACTCAATGCCCTCATCCAGGCCATTGATGAAGCCACTGAACAGGGCTGGACCCAGCACTGAGCCCTGGGGAAAAAGGCCACATTGAGGAATAGAGGCAGGCATAGAAAGATTATCATTTATAACTTGGTACAGAATGCATGGTGGTGCTTCCATCATGTGTTTCCATTATGAGAAAACTAGCAGGATGTCATTAATCTGTGCTTTCCTACCTGATCAAGTGCTGCTACATTCTGCTGTATGGTGGGATTCAACAGACCACCTTAAGAAATACTGAAATACAACATGTTTGTGCTGCTGTTGTCTAGTTACTTTTCTGTAAGTATCTCTCTCTTCTCTTGTACCACACTTCCAGGGTTAAAAGCTGGACTGAAATATGCTAGGCCTTCACCCATGCTTAAGGTCAATGAAATATTGCCTGCTCAGTGTTTTATACTGTGTTGAACAGTCAATAATTTGAGATGTGGTCCTGTGTTACCAACATATGTCAAGGTAAATGCCATGCAGCACTGTGTAACCTTGACACTAGCATATCAAAAATTAAGACTGAACTGTTCCTCATGGATCATCAGACCAGGTGCAGTAGAAGAATAGAGTGCTACTGAAACTCTCTCATGAACAATCACTTGCCATGACCTGGAAAAAAACAATTCCTTGTGATGCAGCTAAGAGACTTCTGAATCATGGCCTGAAAATTATTCAAATGATTTTATGTTTTAGGCTATTGCCTATGGAAGCCTTCAAGAGAGTTACTGAGCACCATTTCACAAGGATCATTAGCTAGAACTGACCTGAAATCCCATAGGTGAATCAACAAGCAGCTCAAGATCATCAAAAAACCAGAAAGATTTTTTTACACTGACATCAATGAAATTTGAGTGGGATTACTCAGGAAATACAAACCCAACTAAAATTCACACCCACAAATCCCCTGTTTTGAAGTCAGTCAGCTGTTATAATTGCAGTCAAAGTCTAATAGTACCCACAAAGAGTGAGACAAAAAGCTCAATTACAGAGATTTTGATTATTTCACTACTTACTTAAGGTACGAACTGTAAGAAAAGGTATGTTATCTAGCAGACTGGATGCTACATTCAGTACAGTCATCTGTCTCCATATCCTATTTTGATCTATGAAACTCTCTATGACCCTGGATAACATGCTGATTCTTACCTACTTCCCCACCTTGTCTTGTGCACATAGCCCTGCCCTCACTTCAATGTAGCACACTTGCCACAAATGAATCCAGTTTATGACCAAAGAATATTATTAGACAAATAATTCTTATGATTTGTAGAAGTAATTGAAGTTTGACATTTGGGTTTGGAATCATTTGCTACCATAATTAAATGTAACACTTGACTTCACTCAGAACAAGTGAAATAGCTGTCTAAGAATCAGCTCCAACCCCCACATTTAAATCTTGTCTCAACTTCTCTTGAGTATACTTGTGCACTTTCTTCCAGCATTATACCTTGTACCATGGTGCTGTATTCAAAATTGTGCTATGTACTGGACTAGTGAAATCTTCACTGAAGATTAGATCTTATATTTATTAAATTCTGCCATTATGAACAGAACCCTTTTAGGGTACTCAGAAGTTCCAAGTACTTTTGCTTCTTATTTCCCTTCAAGAAGGGAAAATACTCGATACTGAACTACTGACAGGTAATACTGAATACAAATCAGCAACCTTAACTCCCTAGCCACCCATTTTATATTAAATATACAGACACAACATTTTGTCATAAAACTAAATTCAATACATATTCATTAAATTGTTAATTCAGGATTCCAGGAACTTCTGGTAGCAGTTTAAGATGTAGTGATTCTCACTACTTCACTTCTTCTTGAACCAGGATAGATGAATTTTAAATGTATGCAGTGGGTATGAAATCGGAAAACTTTGTATCTTGTATCTTTCCCTGACATTACTGGTTTGCAAAGGCTGAGCGCTAAAGAAAGTGCCCAGACTGTACAGTTCATCACTGCAGTTCAAGTGGAGCCTCTACAGCATACTCTGTTATCTGAGCATGATTAACACTATCTGGACTGGTAAATTCTTTCCACCCTTGCTGACTTAGAAAGGGGATTTAAATGAAGCTGCTAACTGTAATGAGTAGTTGTCCTGCTGGTTGTCTGAAGTGAGCTATACACTACTTACAATCAAACTGTAAACCAGTCATCTCACTTCACTGATATTGTTCAGGCTTCCTGGAGTTTAACAGATAACTCATTATCCAGTCCATCACACTGCCTGTCTACCTCTCTCCATCAAAGTTCCAAGACACAGGATGAATTAAATCCTCACCATGGTCATCATGCTATCTTACACAACCTGTTTTCCAAGTCTCCCTGCAAAAGAAAGCTGCTACTCATAGTGGACTGAAAGGAAAAATCCTCCAAAACAACACACCAGCATCAGACTTACAGCACCTTTAATGGTGCTATTATCAGCAACAAGCAATTACAAATTGTTCAGGGTGCCAAGGACAGATCTTCAACATGATCCCCTAAAATGGTACATTTCATCTAGCATCTTTTTTATCAAAAGTAAATTAATTAGCAGGTATCTCAGAAGAGGAAATGAAATTAGAATAACCCAATACTGACACTTTGAGGCTTTCTCCTTTTGTTATAAATAGCAACTGTATTCTGTTTTTTCTTATGAGTCTTTTGATAGCCCACTGCTGGTAAGCACATAAGTGGTCACATGTGAGTTGGGGAACATAAGAATCAGGCCTTTCCTCCTGTTCACATACAGAATTGTGACTTCAGAACTCCTCTCTGCCAAACCCCAGCAGAAACACTTGATAAATGAGCCCTGAGAGAGCACTTCTCTTTGCCTTCGGCTCCAGTGGCTTGAAGGCATAAGACAACCTATCAATACTGGGAGTTGGCAGCTTGAAAAGTGGGAAGGACTTCACTGATAGGATGCATCTGCTCACTAACAGCATTGGTGCTCCACTCTTTTTCCCATTCGCTGCCTGCAGGAATGATTCCACTGGGAGACTCACCATCAACAGATGGTCCCAGGCAAAGGTGTAATCTACCCCAAACAAACAGAATTACAGGCTTGTGCTAAACTAGAACTGAATTGGGAACCCAGGCAGTGCAGAGTGCATTAACATGACTACATTCCAAAATGATGATCTAAAGCTGCCAGTGAAAATCAGCTCTGCCCTGAAGTTGCATATTTATACTCATGCCCCTTCTTGTCTCAGCTTATACAACAGCTGCTTATTTTGGAAGAAATTTAGCTGCATCCTAATTAAGTCATTTACGTCCTACAGTCCTCTTTTCCCTTCAGGATATATTCTGCTAAAAATGTTTTAAGGCAAAATCTACACTTTCATCTCCTTCCACTCCTGAGTACTTCAATGTGTTGACTTATTAGTCCATTAAGAAAATAAAAACTTGTACTAAAATTGGAAAAGTCTTTACCAAGATAGACAAACATATTATAATATAGGACTGAATGTGTATATGCCTTGAAAGCATCATTACCTTTAAGTTATTTGTTGTTTTGTTGAATGCAACATTTAAGTTTGGAATCACCCCACTACAGTTTGCTGATAGCAATTCCAAGCAGAAACAAAGGAAAATAAAAAAATAATTTCAAATGGAAGTTCTGTATCACGATTTAAAATTTGAATTTACATTCACTGTGTAGAAAACAAATGTTCTATTTTTAAACAAAATTTTATATAACATTACCTTACTGGACAACATACCCTGCTCCTATAGATCTTATGAAATATCTGCTGATTCTAATGACAAAAGGAAAATTTTAAACATGCTAACTTCTTGCAAATCACATAAAAAAAGATTTATTAAAAATAACTGTCATTTGCTGCAAAAGAATTTTTTAGCAAATTATCCCAGAGAAAAGTAAATATCTAGCCTACAAACAGACGGTACTAGTATAACTTCAGATCCAATCTCACCAATAGATTTCATACAGTAACTGCATCCAAAATAATGCATGTACGTGTGTCAGCTATTGGACAAATTTCATTTTGAGCAAAATCGGTAAAACTGACCACTGTCTCAAGTATTTGATCACCTGGAGGGCAAACTGTCCAGGTGGCAAAAATATGGAATACCAAAGTCATAAGTGTTATTACTGAAATGACATGCCAGTGCTGCTCTGTGGTTAAAACATACACACATGAAATATGGCACTGTTCCATTTTATGTGACCCCATTGCCTTCACACAGCAAAACATGACTTTACAGTGAATGTACAATAAATGCAAATTTCTTCAAACTAGTTCTGAAAGAATTCAGTATCTTCGTTTTCCTTGTAAAATTTAGGTCACTTACATAGTTTATGAAAACAGTCTCCTGAGGCTGCAGATCTTCAGCATCACAATGTTTTCAGTGTCCTTGTTCAACAAAAGGAGTCCCTAAACTTCTATCTCAGGGCAGGGTACTGCCCCTTCATTATGCCAAAACAACTGGATTTGGGGACTACAAGGTGAACCTCGATAGGAGAAGTGATTTCATTTCAATAACAATTGGTGGCCCATTTGATCTTGATCAATTCTTTGATACATTTCATAGCTTACAGTTTGTCAGCACAACTGAGAATGACAAATGCTTAGCTAGAGGGAGACCTGAGCAGCCAGTCAAGGAGTAAGAAACTAGACCTAAAGGAGCCCATCTACCAAAGCTGTTTACACCATGGAGCCCTGGCTTATAAAAGAACTTTAAGTGCTGGGTCACACATCACAGTATTGGCCTTGAAGTTTGAACCACAGTTGTGTATTCACCTGCTTAACTCCCTTTTAGAACTGAATGCTTACCATCAACAGCTTCTTCATGGTTTATGCTTCTGCCATATAAACCCTAGGTCAGAGCTTATAAACCAGAAACTCTCCTGCATAACTACAATCTACTGCACCTAGCTGGTACACATGCCCGCACTGTAAATGACTACAAATATGGATTTTTTTTTTTTTAAAAATCATCATAAAAAGATTATTTTTTGTCCTTATCAAGATGACAGCTACACTATTTTTCAGTTTATTTGTATAGTAAATGTTTTCTATGATCTAAATATTTGTTAACATCAGAAATATTTTAAAAAGCAAATAAAACCAGAAGAGGTACCTAGTATAAGACTTCTTGCTTTTTCATAAGGTCTTTTTTTTTAAAAAAAAGAGTGCTGTGATTTAACTAATAATACATGTTCATCTGGCAAATGCTTAAGTGCTGTGACAGAAAAGGTGAGCTGCATGCCAAATCCCTCATACAGCCTGTAATCCTTCAAGATTACCAGATTACTAAGCATCTCTGAGTGAGCTATATAAAAGGACATGCTTTCAGGTGTAGTCGCCAGATGGGCAACTACCATCTCCAGTCACACAGGTAGCTTCACCAAGGGCTAGAGCTGGGTTATTGTGGACTGAAAGCCACACCTGAATCATTCAAGAGGTGTAGACTAGTTGTCTGCTACACAGAACACATGGGCAAATACAATTGAAGCTTTGGGTAGCAGCAAAAATAGCTCTGTGTAAAAGCATAAAGTTCTCTACTCATTTCTCTGAAATTATTAAGTTACCAGAATGCTAACAGCCAGTAACAAAGACAGATGAATTGTCAAAAGGACCTAGAATATACTGTACGAACGGTACAGCAATGCTTCTCAAAACAGAACAGATACTTTCCAGAATAACACAAAATAAGGCTGAGTACATCTTCCCTGAGAGATAACTGTTTCAGATTTGGAACTATATACATTACCATATAAATTTTTCTACATTTATCACATGTACTTCCAAGGTTGTATTAATGTTCTCGTTTCAGAATAAAATTCTTTTTGTATGAAGCAAGCTGGTGAATATTCACACTTAGAGAATACTCTGCAAGCTGATGTCTGCCTCTGTAGCACCTAGCATTATCATATAAATTTAATGGAGTGGAGTAAAAAGACCAAGCTATAAGTCTTACTGCTTGGGGGAGAAGGTAATAAAGTAATAACTTCAAAACTGTGCAGAGCAGTCTGAGATGTATTGTGGGTAAATTGTGGATAATGTACAAAATTCACCTAAGAAATGTGTAATTTGTAAATGCAAAACTTACCATCCATCTATCTGATTACAAAATCTGGATGATAAAGTTGCTTCATAAATGAGTGCTAGGTGAATTTTTCTGTAACTTGTGCCATTTTTCTGTCCCTAAGTACAAAAAAAAAAAAAAAATTAAAATGTCCTTTGCGGTATTTACTAAATTTGGCATTGAATAATTTTCTCTTTTCTAACTTAGTAAATCTGTAAGATTAGCAAGCCGTGTAACCATTAGCAATAGATTTTACTGTTTGACTTAAATGTGTGCTAATATATAGATGCCAGAAAAATTGCACAAAGTGACTTACTCAAAAGCTCTCTATTTGACAAAGTTACAGAAGAAGCAGGTTTCCTCCCTGGGAAGTACGGCTTGGCTCTGTAACCTTGGTTAAGGAGACTCCTCAACTTGAGGTGCTCTGCTATGCTGCTGCTCATAGAAAATCTGCCTATCTGAAGAAAAAGGAGAATTATCACCAGCATGTTATTAAATTCCTGGCAGGTGGATCTGCCAGCAATACACAAAGCCTCTGTCAAATTCAAAAGGACACTTCCAGCGTTAAGGGTACAGAGGTTTTCCTTTACCCATTCTTAAATCCGCAACAGCTGGTATTTAGGAAAATAAGGAATTGCCCAATGAGATCTCAATTTTTGTTTCTTTAGCTGTGGGATCAGTGAAAAATTTTTACAATCCTATCTCCTTGCCTGATTCCTTGAGGTCTCATACATAACTAGACTCACAAAAAGGCATGCAGGAGCACAGCGGACATGCTTCTTTCTATCACCCTCTCCTGTCTTGCCCAAGTCACCCAACTTGGTCCCTTACTTTTGCACACCATGAAAGCAGACTGCTTCATAAAAACACAGAACATAAAGTGCCCCTGTGGCACCTTAGAGGGTACCTCTGGCTCCAGCCATGTCAGTGGTGCTTTGATGAGGAGGCAAAGGGAAGCTGCCAGGTGGAGGAGATGCCCTACTCAGAGCCCCATGCCACAGCTTCCCTACACGGTCACTTTGCTTCTACTGAGTCTTTTAAGTCTGCGAGCCCCAGGAGCACTGTGCAGAAGCCATCTTGCTTCAGCACACTTGCAGTTTCACACAGCACACCTCAAGAAGAGGCTTTAATTTTGTTCTTTATTATGCTGACACCAATGCAAAATGAAGGCCCTTTAGGCTCAGGTTATAAGCAATACAAAAACAGAAGGAGGAAGCTGGCCCAGCAGCCTGACATCATAGACTTCAGAAAGGCTATGAGAGCCTGCCAAAACACAATCTTGGCTAAAAGCGTTAGGACATATGAGACGTTTCCCCTCCCCAATGCCTAAAACCAAAACAAACCCAAAAATGCTCTCCACCCCCACCGAGAGAAGAAGCAGAGCCATGGGGTTTGGCTGAAAATCTAGGAGAGACCTATAACTACTTCCCCAGATGGAACTATGTATGACAAGTTCAGCCTGCAGCAATTTTGTGCAGCCAAGCTATAAATCCCTCAAATAGGGTCTCATAATGAAAATGTGAACACTGTCTTAATAGATGGCACCTTGACCTGACAGAAATTTGGCCTCTGTTCATCTGCCAAAGCAGCCTTGAAATAGAAATGAGGAGTTTCTCCTCCACCTAGGATGTGTGGGGAGGGAGGTAACGGTTGACGGATGGCTTTGTGGACAAAAGAGAAAGGATGAGCAATAAACTGCAAATTGATCTGTGCAGCAGAATAAAAGCAGGATGTGGCAAGGTAGACCTAGGTCAGTGTCACACAGGTGCAAGCCTTGAAATTAGTTTCCCAAACATTTACAGCAAACATAAAAAACAACAGTCAGTAGCAAGGAGGGAGAAAAGAAAACCATATCTCACATTGCATGGAGCAAACCAACAAAAAAAAAAACAAACACAAAAGCAAAAATGTTCTTTTCTGTGACCATGGCTTCAATGACTTCTCTGTTCCCAATTCCTTGGTTTAAGCTGTGCATTTTGCCACATAATTCATAAAATCAGAGAAAGAGAATCATAGAATCAGAGCATCACCAGGTTGGAAGAGACCCATCGGATCGAGTCCAACCATTCCTATCAAACACTAAATCATGTGCCTCAGCACCTCGGCCACCCATGCCTTAAACCCCTCCAGGGAAGGTGAATCAACCACCTCCCTGGGCAGCCTCTGCCACTGCCCAATTTTCCTTTCTGTGAAAAATTTTTCCTAATGTCCAGCCTGAACCTCCCCTGGTGGAGCTTGAGGCCATTCCCTCTCGTCCTGTCCCCTGTCCCTTGGGAGAAGAGCCCAGCACCCTCCTCTCCACAACCTCCTTTCAGGTAGTTATAGAGAGCAATGAGGTCTCCTCTCAGCCTCCTCTTCTCCAGGATAAACAACCCCAGCTCTCTCAGCCGTTCCTTGTAAGGCCTGTTCTCCAGCCCTTTCACCAGCTTTGTTGCTCTTCTCTGGACTTGCTCCAGAGCCTCAATGTTGTTCCATTTTACTTCTTCTTTGCCTGAAGAGGGTTTTATTTTTTGGTTTTTTTCAGAAGAACCCTGTGGGACATTGAAAGCTTCTACAGAAGAAACATGAATATAAGTTGAAAACTTATGTGTGAAGATGACCTGTAAAATCTTAATGGGTTTGTTCATACTTTTCTGCATGACACCCCCTGTTTATAACCAAACCGATCCCGAATGGCCTTGGTCCCAAGCCATTGTAGGGTATTCTAGCTCCATTGTAAATTATCCCAATGATAGTGTAGACGAATTACAACAAATTGTGATAAGAGTGACAATGGATGAAGAAGATTCAAGAAAATAATAAACCTTCTGCGTTCCCTGAAAATGTCTTCAAACATCCCCCTGTTGAGACCTTAACAGAACAAGACTTCCAGACCTAAACAAAGGAGGACCTTCCACCTTTCCACACTTTCCCAGCCCCGTGCCCACCGCAGAGTATTTCAGACTAAATACAACCTGGAGTCTCTGCCTAGGAATCCACAAAGATCCATCTTAACAAAATGTCAAATGTGATAGGCAAGGAGTCATTTGTGTGTTTTTCTTTGCCTATGAGAACATCTAAGGAGAAGAAAACGTTACAATTTTGTTCATAATTATTTCTCCTCCTCCTTTCATCCTTTCTGTTCCCAGGGTAAGGAGACAAAACAGCGTGCCAGCCTCCCAGACTGAATTCATTTACAAAGCTTTAATTTTTCACTTAGCTGCATACAAAGCAAAGGTACTGGAGAAAGACTGTTCACATGTGAAGGCCTGAACTGATTTGTGATTTACCCAAGAACAGGAGTGCTCAGCTCTAAATAAATAACCCACCCAAGAGAGTCTCTTACCTTGTCAGGAAAACAAACTCCTAGCTCAAAAAACTGAAAAAAAAAGAAGAAAATGAAACATGACTTAAAAGTTCTTTAAACCTGTTTACTGAACCTAACGTTTTCCAACTGACTGTCTATGTCTTAGTAGCTAGAACAGTATTTAACTGTGTAGGTTTACAAATTTGACTTGCTACTTTTCCCTTCATATGGCTCTAATGCCTTCCTCATCTATCTGTTGTATATGAAAAGAATACTTCAGCTGGGAACAAAACCAATTAAAAAAAAAACCAAAACAAAATAAAAAAACCATCCACCTCCTGAAAGGCTCTGTTCTGACAAAACAAAAGTGTTCTCATGAAAGCACGCTTTCCAAACACAAATCCAGTTTAGTTTTCTAACAAAAGCTGGTAGAAAAATGTGTAACTTACCTACTATAAACAAAAACAGTTTAAAGAAGGAAGAACTAGGAATAAAATCATATTGTTGGAGCAGACCAGGAGGAAGAGTTAGTCAAATTATCTAGTGGTTTGAGGAGCTGGTATCTTTTCTCCCTTGAGGCAAAATCCTGGGCACCAAAAAACAGCTCACAACTGCCCCTTACCATAAGTCCTTTTATGAGACTATGGAAAAGAAAATGTCAAGGAAAGAGTATAAAAAATTTACCTATCTTGCTATATTTATCTCTTGATGGATCACTTAAAAGATGCAGCAAGGGCTACTATTTTTCTGCAGGCGTATTGCCTCTACAAACAATAGCATAGTTTGAAGGGTCCATCACTCCAGCTTGGTGCAAGAATCCTCCTCACTGTCTGCCTGACCACAGCCTGTAATTACAGCATCCCTCTAGCACATAGGCGGCTTTTCAAACAGCTGCCCTCTTCCCGTGACAGCTGTAAACTTGTACATGTGCAAAAGTATCTGTGTTGGAGGCAGCCAAAAGTAACACGATAGCTAATCTGATGGATACCATTGCATATGTGTCCAATTTTGGCAGGGCCAGAGTACTTTTATCACTTTAACTTTTCTTTTCAAGCCAACTAAAATTAAAATGAGAAGAAGGGAGTGTAGGTGTTCCTGAGGCTATAAGAAATCCAACAGAGCTAACACAGCGTGATGAATTAGTTCTCTCTCTCTTCTTCATCAGACAACATGACACCAGTACTACTGGTGGCAAAGTGTCATACAGAGAAACCTACACTAGCTCAAACAGAGTAGTATGTCTGAGCAGACCAGTTCAGGTGTACATGTATCTCTTCCTTTTGGCAGCCAGAGCCGACTCAGATATTTTACTGTATCACACAAGTGGACCTAAAAGGTAGTAAAGGGAAGGTTGCTCTAGTAAGAAAGGCAACGAAAGCTTCACTTCCTCACATAAGACTTGTGCTGCTATCCATTCTAACATCTTGTCTTGCATAAAAGATATTTATTTGATAACTTTAACAGAACTGTAGATGAAGGCTTTGTAGTTCCATTCTCGAATAAAGACAGAAGGAAGAATTGATATAGTAGGGGACTACCTCAATTGCCTTTACTAAGAGGCACCTTGCCTCTTAGTAAATGAAGCTCAGTGTGCTGAATTCAGGCCTGGGAACGTCATCTATGTCGAGGATTCATTTTCCAATTCTTTGTGGGGTTTTTTGAGGGTGAGGAAGAGAAGAAGATGAGTGTATTTATTTAATAAAATGTAACTAAGCAGAATGCAAAAAAATCTATACAATCTGGATAAAGGGTTTTTAAATGAGGGCACTGAGAGGCACATTTCCCCTCTACTTTAGAATGCTGTAAATAGCAAATTAGCATACCTCGAGTGGAATTTCTGCTACAGGAGAAATGAAAGATTAATTGTCTAAAGAACAAAGAATATGTTTGACATCTGTTTAGAAAAGAAAGTTTCCTAGTAAAAGCAGAGGCCCCACTTGATGCGTCTAATTTGCCTTCAATGTTTGCATACACTTTCAAATAATAAAGAAACACTCCAAAAAGACTGACTGAAAAACAGTAAAAAAAACCCAAACCACAGACCTCCATGACTTGTTTGCTGGGCTTGTTAGAGGGCTTTGGATGTCCCAGTGACTGACAAGCCTTTAATGCCTGTAGGATGGCTGATAATGCATACATATGGCTTGAGAGGCAAGTTTAGAGTACTGACCATGTGTAACAAGCCAAGGACAGCCAGTAGGCTGAACAACACAGCAAACAAACTTTCATGAACTAGGGGTGGCTGACCAACCGCAAATTACATTCTCCATCAATTAGTACCAATTAGAAAGCAGGAGGGGATGGTATGCCATACAAATAAAGATGTCCTCCCCACTCCAAGCCATTTTCATAAAGCTACCTTTGTTGCCGCTTCTTAGCACGCATCTTGCTTCTACATACACATACCTGGGCTCCCACAGAGGAATTCGCTGTACGTGGCCCTACAGCAGCAAAGTTGTTTAGAAAAGCAATTTGAGCCAGGGCATATAGGTTAGAGTTTCTCCATCCTACTGTAATTTAAGTACCAAGAGTGGGGTTTCATAAGGTGCGAGAAAAACAGAAAACCACAGCCTCAAGCCCATAAGTTCCCATCCAAACAGATCCAATCCTAAAGCACTCACTGCAGCCTTGTATGAATACTGCCCAGCACATTGCCAGATGGTCAGCAGCTCTCAGTTGCTTCCTGTTCAGTCCATGGTCTTCACTCAGGCAGCATTTAGGAGGAAAAGGACCTCTGGGGAAAGGGAGGCAGATGACGACTCTCCCTTTTTCTAACTCATTGTAAACTAGGTCTTGCAGGGTTAGCATGTTCACCCTATGTAAGGTTAAAAACAGCACACTGCTTCCACAGTTGTGCTTGTAATGGTGGTTTATGATGTGACTCCACAAATTTGTGCTGCTGTGTAAGTGTTTTTCTGCTTCTGCAGATGGTTAAATTTTTCCTTGCTGTTTTGAAGGCATGATGTAACTCATTAGGTTACACCATAAACTGCGTTTAAGATTAGCTAGCATTTTAAAGACAGCTGTGTCTGTTTAGGAAAGGAAAACCAGCCCTATTCAGTGTTTATACGTATTCCATCAACGAACAGAACTATTGACTAATAATATTGACTATGCTTTTCAGGCTTTACTGAACCTCTGCATAGGCAAGAGGAGTAATATAAATGTGATTAAAATTTCAACAGTAAAGGATAAGAAAAGAAAATTGGTATAATCTTCTTGTACTGAAGTCATGTTAGGTACCACACTTGTAATAAGAATAATACTTTGATCTTAGCACTTATCACTTGTAAAACTTAATTATTTTGGAAAAAAGTCAGCATTGCCATTTACATACAGGATACCATCACTGCACAAAGAACTACTGTTCATTTCTTTTCTCATAGACTTTTTTCAGGTGCTATTGTGACAAATAGGAAAAGGAAAACCCAGTAAAAACCATGGAACCTCAGCACAGCTATCTTTCAAAGACCTGCTGGGTCCTCATTGTTTTCCCATTCACCAACAGATGGCCTTTTCCGTCCAGAAAGGATCTGGGGCTTGGTCCAGTACTGTAGACAATGGGAGCATGGTTGTTGTGCGACTGAGCTCAATGGATAAGGTCTGGGCTCTTCATCTATTCCATTTTACCTATTGTTGTGAGAGCCTAGTCTGCAGTTCAAGTGTGACAAGGAAACAAGACAGAGGTAAGTACAGCAACTAAATCCCAGATCTGAAAAAACCCACATTCAACTCTACCAAAAAAAAAAAAAAAAAAAGCAAGAGGCAGCAAAGTCTGTTCTTTTTTTACCCTTTATTTAAAAAAAAAAAAAAAAGTTGTTAGAAAGCTTAGCTGGGTAATTATTTTTGGCAAAACACAGACATTTCTGGAAAAGCATGTAATAAAAAAAAAAAGAAGGAATAAAATATGGATGTACCTCTTAAAAGTCAAAGTCACAGTCTTAATAAAAATGCTTGGGGATAAAGAAAAATTGAGTCTTCTTGAAACAGCTGCATTTGACTATTTTCTCTGTAAGCTAAAACAAACGCACAAAAAGGCCACGCACACATTTGAAAACCACTTTAATATTTTGGCAGGCTTGGAACTGAAACTAAATGATACCAGAGAAAGGATTGGGTTTCTCCTTTGAACTCTAAACTCTGCTTAGCTTGTGTCAGGTGAAATAAAATGATTGCAACTGTGCTGAAGCCGAGGAACTCGCTTTTCCATTCCCACTTTCTCATTCGCAGCTTGTTTTTTTCTACATGGAAAGAAAGAGGGACATTCCATTCATTTGCAACAGCGTCACAGAAGAACTTCAGGAGCTAGAGGGACAGAGTGTCACCAGGACAACACAAGTAAGCATAAAAGACAGATATGAACAGACTTCGTCAGCAGCACGTATAGTGTGACTATACTGCAACAATAACTGCTCTCTTGTAAAGTACTCTGGGTTATCACTCTCTCTGTAGGCTAGTTGATAATGTTTACAAACACCACAGCTGGCTTAGAATCACAGAATCACCAGGTTGAAAGAGACCCACCAGATCATCAAGTCCAACCATACCTATCAAACACTAAACCATGTCCCTCAGGACCTCATCTGCCCATGCCTTAAACACCTCCAGGGAAGGTGAAACTTGTCACTAACTACTATAAATGGACTAAATCACAAGATTGTTCCTTAATTCTTGATATGCTCTGTTACAGACAGCTTTTACAGATGTAGACCACATGAGGTATTACCAGCCCCAAATGCTACATTCAAGACAGCAGCTTGAATGAGACCATCAGGATGGTATAAAGGACTGTACTCCACACCACAGTAGCTGCCCTGGACCTGCTCCACTGTGCTACCATGCATACCACCACCAAGGTCACCTTAGTCACACCAACACTGTGCCCAGGTGGCCAAGAAGGCCAACAGCATCCTGGCTTGGATCAGAAACGGTGTGACCAACAAGTCCAGGGAGGTTATTCTCCCTCTGTACTCAGCACTGGTGAGACCGCTCCTTTAATATTGTGTTCAGTTCTGGGCCCCTCATCACAAGAAGGATGGTGAAGGGGCCGGAGAACAGGCCTTATGAGGCTGAGAGAGCTGGGGGCGTTTATCCTGGAGAAGAGGAGGCTGAGAGGAGACCTCATTGCTCTCTATAACTACTTGAAAGGAGGTTGTAGAGAGGAGGGAGCTGGCCTCTTCTCCCAAGTGACAGGGGACAAGACAAGAAGGAATGGCCTCAAGCTCCACCAGGGGAGATTTAGGCTGGACATTAGGAAAAATTTCTCACAGAAAGGGTTATCGGGTACTGGCACAAGCTACCTAGGGAGGTGGTTAATTCACCTTCCCTGGAGGTGTTTAAGGTACGGGTAGATGAGGTGCTAAGGGGGCATGGTCTAGTGTTTGATAGGAATGGTTGGACTTGATGATCTGGTGGGTCTCTTCCAGATTGGTTATTCTATGATTCTATGATTCCTGGGTCTGTTTACTTTCAAGTGTTTTAAAGCACATTTTTCCCTGCCTAATTTGATCCAATCTAATCTAGTTTTGACAGTGACAAAGGATGGGTGGGGTTTTTGTGATACATTTATGGAAATTCAGTATTCTTCCAGCTCCATAGCATGAGTAGTTATCAGCTGCTGCAGGCTATTTTATACAGTCAAATATACTGCTTTAAGATCTGTGACTAGGGCCTTGTTTCTCCCTCCTGCAAGGTCTCTGGACCATAACACAGCACATACTTCAAAATATTTATTTTCAACTGGTAAACCAGGTAGAAAATGCTAATCTAGAAGGAAAACTTACATATTGAGGCAGTACAGAAATAAGGTAGAAAACCAAACCCTCTCCAAAATCCTACCGATGTTGCTGCAACAAATGATACAGCCATCTTGGGGCAAGTTTACGAAAAGAAGGACCTTTACCCATTTCTGCAAATTGTATTTTCTGGTCTATGCTTCATTTCCACTGCATGTCTGTAGTTCTCCAAGTGTCTGTTGTTTCTTTATTCACATTCACCATACATGGTGGTCACATCCATGCAGTAAACTGGATTCACCATTCACTTCCAACTACTTCATTTTGGCCTGCTCATTATTTTCAGCCACTGTATCTTCCCCTAAATTTCAACTTTGTGAGTAGCTTCAGATTAGCAAAGAAATCTGTCTTCATTTCCAAATATGAAAAAAAAAAAAAAAAAATCCATTCCGAATAACTCTAGCATTGAGCCCAGAATAATTTTGTCTTACAAAATTGAGATATATATAAAGGTCTGATTTCTTGCAGCCTTTTGCTGCTAGGAATTTCTACCGCATTGGATAAATATCACTTTCTAATCCTTGGATATTTTAAAGATAAGGGCCTTTTTGTTTTTTAATGTAGAGAGCTCTTTTTTTTTTCCCCAGTTACAGCAAATCCAATTATGGCAAGATCACAAAAAATCATGAAAACCTTTAATATAATGTAAAATTCCTTTCAGTTAATCAAAAGCTTACATAACTTTGTCCACTACCTGAAATTAATTCTGGTAGCAGTGTGGCCAGCAGACATGACAAAAACTTTTACAGAAAGTACGTATACTTAAGCATGCCTGTTTAAAATTAAATAAACAAAAATATATTAAGACAAATGAGGCTGTCAAATTGGGTTAGATATTGATGTTTCACATTCTTCTGACATTAACAAATGGCTCCTGCCTTAACATACAAAGTGTATTCAGATATTGTTTCATCCAATTTCTACACTTAACAACCGCACATGCATTTTATCAGGTATTTAAAATACATGGACAGGCTAAAGTAGAACACAAACTTCTCATGTATTATGATGACTTATTACTGCTCTTCTGAAAAATAAAGACTGAAAGCCACACTACTCATTATAATAATCTCTTCAGATCACATAACAGATTTTGGTCTGAGGACCTAAAAATAACAGCGACTGACAACCAACCTTCATTATTTTTAAACTGAACAAATACTCTTAACACAAATGGATATATACACATATATTTTCAGGGAATATATTAAATGTCTAATTTAACACTGAAATACCTACAAACTTGAGTGATGCACTTCCACTGAACATCTTTTTGTAAAACCTGAAAGTCTTTACTTTTCTTAGTCCCTTTATCTAACTTATGCACCAACATGCATATTAATACTAGTTCCCATACTGCCATTATCCAAGCACATCTCCTCAGAAGATGCTGCTTATTTTGCAAATGCAAAATGCAAAAGCCAAGTCACCCCTTCACAAAGGCAACATTGTTTTTCTCTTTCCACAATCACAAATAAAAAAGACAAGAAAGCCTGATATTCTTAAATTTTTCTTGAACCTTGGAACTTCAGGTTTTGGAGCTATGGTCATCCTACTGTAACCAAGCAAGTGATGGTTAAAGACTCCTTGCATGGTCCAATTGCAGTATATCTGGGTAAGACAGAAGAAATTACTTATATCAGCGCACCTACTACATTTTTGAGACTATGATGGAAAATCAAAAAGTAGTTGCATGACTTTCCCTTTTACATAAGAATAAAGTCACCAGATGTTTTGATCAGTCACCTAAATCTGCCAAACACTTAAAGGGCTCTGCATGAAGAAACCTCCTCCAAGTCCCAAACCGAGATGCAAAAGTGCTCACATGTATCTGAGTAAATGTAAAACATATGCCATGGATTCATGGATTACGTCACTGGAAGTAGCATGTCCTTGTTTTCAAAGGTAAGCAGAAGGAAATCTCTGCACCTGCAGACCAAACATTCTGCAAGGGCTGATACTTCCAGAGAAGCATGAAAGGAGAACATAAGGCAGGCCACATTGAATTTTCTCAGCAAGGCCCTATCACTAACAAAGAAAGCAAAGCTTATCATGCTTGGTGTCTGTATCCTACAAGTTTGCTGTAACACTCAAAGGGCTTAAGTACCCTTATCTGCCAACCCCCTGCTTCATTTCTTCAGTGAAATAAATCCTCTGTAATAACAAATGAGACTTGTTACTTAGCCTGTATGCAGATGAAGAGAGTCAGAGGTGCTTTTACATCTGGCTGGCAAAAGCCAATCCATATAGGTAGCATGAACTGTTTAGGGATAACAGAAAAACCTAACTTCATGAATCTCACTGTTATCCCCTCCACCCCCACCAAGTTCTTTAACCTTTCTAATTAAAATACAGTAATTCCAACATACAGTTATTTAAAGCTACAGCTTTCTATGTATTTTGGCAGCTGTTATTTTATCTGTAATATTAATAAATTAGTGATTTTTAAGAACAGATTCCTGGACATGGAGTGAGTAGAAAAAAAGAATGAGGGGAATGGTTTGAGATTACTTAAACAGCACCAGTTTCTGCAGTCCTGCCACCGGCTTTCAAAGTCATAAGTCTCTAACAGAGTTCAGGATACCCTACAGTTCACCAGTGTAGGAATGCTTTTAAAAATTGGCTGTGAAGAGAAATACAGATATTCATTGTAGTTATTAGAAATAAAAAGAAGATGGGGATGACCAAAAGCTTGTTACAGAAAAAGAATTTCCTGAATATATTCCTTAGATGGCAATTTATAAATTATGTATTTTTCAATAACACTATAAATTAGAAAGTTATTAAATAAACTACAGGAATAATCTTTAAATCTTTTAAAAGCAACAGAAATAGCCTGAGGTTTCCTTCTGAAGGGGCACAGAGGTCTTGACTGCATCTGTGATTTCTACCATAGAATCATATGGGTCACGAAGACAAAGAGGACATTCACATGAATAAAGATGATAAAGGATTAGTTTCAAAAAGCTGAATTGTCTCTTTTAAAACAAATCACACACGTTTTCTATGCGATTTAAAAACCCTACTGTTTCACACACCAAAAATTCAAAATCACTAAGTCACTCAGTGACTTAGTCAATGCATGCTCAGAACTGAATAACGAGAAAAGTGCCATAACTGAAGAAAAAATAAAAAAGATGAAGAAATTAATGTGACTTTACCTCCCTCCCCTCAAGCACTTAGTAAGTATTAATATAATGACTTATGGTTTAAAACATAGAAACATACAAATAAATCATAAAAGGCTCAGCAAAAGCTCCAGGCCATAACTTACTTTGGAATTTTCTAAAACAGAAACAATGCCCCAACCTTTTATGCCTATTCTAATACCCTAAATTCATTCCAACCTGATTGCCTTCTATGACAAAGTGATGGGACTAGAGGATATGGGAAAGGCTGTGGATGTGGTCCTCCCAGACTTCAGCAAAGCCTTTGACACAGTTTCTCACAGCATTCTGCTACAGAAACTGTCAGCCTCTGGCCTGGACAGGCGCACAATCTCTTGGGTGGAAAACTGGTTGGATGGCCGAGAGAGTGGTGGTAAATGGTGTTAAATCCAGCTGGAAGCCAGTGACAAGTGGGGTTCCCCAGGGCTCAGTGCTGGGTCCAGCCCTGTTCCATGTCTTTATCAATGACCTGGGTGAGGGCATTGAGTGCACCCTTAGCAAATTTGCAGATGACACTAAGCTGGGTGGAAGTGTCAATCTGCTGGAGGGTAGGGAGGCTCTGCAAAGGGATCTCAACAGGCTGGACTGCTGAGCTGAGGCCAATGGCATGAGGTTTAACAAGGCCAAGTGTTGGGTCCTGCACTTGGGGCACAACAATCCTGTGCAGTTACAGACTAGAAGTCTGGCTGGAAAGCTGCTTGGAGGAAAAGGATCTAGGGGTGTTGGTTGACAGTAACTGAACATGAGCCAGCAGTGTGCCAGGTGGCCAAGAGAGTGCTGAGAACAGGCCTTATGAGGAATGGCTGAGAGAACTGGGGTCGATTAGCCTGGAGAAGAGGAGGCTGAGTGGAGAACTCATTGGTCTCTATAACTATCTGAAAGGAGGTTGTAGAGAGGAGGGTGCTGGCCTCTTCTCCCAAGTGATATAGGACAGGACAAGAGAAAATGGCCTCAAGGTCCACCAGGGGAGGGTCAGGCTGAATATTAGGAAAAAAAATTTCGTGGAAAAGGTCACTGGGCACTGGAACAGGCTGCCCCGGGAGGTGGTTGATTCACCTTCCCTGGACGTGTTTAAGGGACGGGTGGATGAGGTGCTGAGGGACATGGTTTAGTGATTGATAGGAATGGTTGGACTCGATGATCCAGTGGGTCTTTTCTAATCTGGTGATTCTATGATTCTTAAACTGCACTATGCCTACAGAATTTAAAAATAAATTTGGTGTTCATACAGGTTATCAACACAAGTTAGTCTTTCAGAATTTCTTTCCACTCCTTTCTTCTTGTACAACAGCACTCTTTTTTATTATCATATTAATGTGAACTAAAACCATAATATATTTAGTTTATTCTCTGTGTTTCCTTAGCAGACTTCCTCGTCCGTTCTCCAGTGTGTTGCCAGTGTAACAAACTTCCTCTCTTCAGGAGATCATAAGCACTAAAAAAAAATATTTTAAAGATTTTTTCATTTTTCTTCTTGTATGCCGCATTCAGAAGAAAGTTCCCTTTCTATGTCATTTCAGGTTTTTTTAATTTTACTTGCAAGGCTGCTGTATTTTGATTGCAAAGACTGATGCAAACATCTCACAATCAAAAACTCTCTGATTACTGGAAAACAGAACTGGACACATGGCAAAGTGGGACACACAACTAATTTCTGATAGAAATTCTGTTCCTCTTATGCATATCAGTATCACTGAAAATAGTGATTACCTGCCTACAAAGAAGACATATTTTAATTGAGCTTTAAGATATTCTTTCACATATTCTACCATAATACAGAAACTAAAGAAATTTAATTCTTAAAACATCCTAATATTTTTTAGTTCAGCAAGGGACTATGCAATCAAATTAGCTTTTGTCCAGCTCAACATGGATACCTTTAACATAAAAGATGCAATCTATCTCAATAATGGGCCACCGCGTCAACATTTTTTCTTTGTTAAAACAGCATATAAAACCTAATGAACAGTTTGCAAACTTAACCAGCACACAGAAACACACTGACAGCAAGACTGACAGCATATATTCCTTTATATTTACTTGATCATCTGTAATATGTTTGAGGGAGTTCTAGGAATTTTCAAGGGAAGAACAACTGAAGAAAGTAATAACCAATCTAGACGTTTCTGAATTGTGTATTTCCAGTGCCCTGAACTCACACAATATTGCTGCTTACAACAGATATCCACAGCTCTTTGTTTTTAAACACGCCACCAACACAGAAAAGTTTTTTTCTCTTTTTAATTTTGGAAAAGGAAAATGAATCATACACAAGCAAAAGAACTAGGACTGTGTTGCTGAATCACCAGAGTGCTATACACATTCCTTATTACCTAAAAATAACTTTCTCTTCCAGCCTTCTGCAACAAACAAATATAAAGCTAGCTCTTTATTGCCCAGTATCACCTGGATTGGCCTATACAGTTTGTAGTATTTTTTAAAAATAGATAGACAGAACCAGGTTGACACATAGCAATAATGTCATCAGGGCATTTAGAAGCATTAATTCCTTTAACATCAATCAGGTGCAGGTGGAACCGCACATCTAACCTACCTTCCATACATACGCTACACTGAGTTTAATGCATTAATGTATTTTCTTCCTTCTGAATAACTGAGCACATTGCATTTGGAAAAGGTTTAGAGAATTACATACTTCCCTCTACGATCAACATAAATAGTGGTTTGGTGAAAATATCCATACGCATAATTGCCTAACATCCACAACAGCCTAAAAACTTACTAAAAAAATGCAAATATTAGTACGCATTAGTGTATAGATCATTATCAGAAAGAAATTCCAGGATCTAGATGTCAGTCATATTCTGACATCTTATCATGATGCAAGTAATATTTGATTTCCCTTAGCATCGGTATTTTGATAGCTGCATTCAGCTAGTGCCCCCTTCTCTACTTCTCTGTCTTCATCTTGCAAGAAACATAAGAGAATGAAATGGTTTGTATACACAGACAAACTAGAAAAGTCTTTCTAGCCATCTACATCGAAGCAGAATACTGTTCCACACCAAAACCATTTATCTCTAGAAAATAAACCAGAAAGTGTAGACGAAGATATTGGTGAATCTGTTTTCAGAATTAATTTTACTACCATTACTCAAAGCAGATATTGAGCCATCACTTTTTTCCTGAACATTTTTTCTCATAAGCCTGTTTACCTTTACAGCATTTGCAGTGTGCACAGAGATAGCTAGTAAAGGCATGTTACTGTGAATTGCCTAAATTACAGTATTCTAATGCAAAGATTTTGTAAATTTTCTTAAGAATTTGACTTACTGTCTGCAGTCAAACTTGGATTGTTCATATTCTAAGAACGTGACCAGGCAAAATCAGGACTATAACCATCAATCTATGAGTACCAGATAATTTTTTCATGCTAAAGAGTGCATTTTAAACTGGAAACATCTCATTAGAATGTGAAGTTTTGGGCAGTCCTAGAATTTTAGTTTGTAAAAGCTCAGACATGAAAGCAATCAGGCCTGTGCTGCTACATAGTCAGTTTTCATTGTGAATATTAACAGGCTCTGAACTGTGACACGAATTGGTAATATGTATTTTAAATATGAATTCTGATGAAGTTTCTCAGTACAGCAAACTTTCTGGGTTTGAGAAGAATGTCACTGAAGCTGTAAAGCCACTGTAGCCTGGACTCCCTGCCTCCCAACAGGGTTGGTAGAAGAGCATGGGAGTGCTTTTGCTTCAGAGTGAATCAAGGAACTCCCTCTGGCCTGCTGAAATATTACCAGCATTCCTACTCTTTCTGAAAGAAGCAAACACAGTGCTTGGGAGCTTCTTTCTCATCTGAAAAGGTAAAGGTTCAAAGTGTGCAGAGACTGGAGTAAAAAAATCTTTTGAGTTTACATGCTTGCCTCTCTAGTGGTGTTGTCTTCTTCCTTTACAGAGCAGGCCTTACAATTTAATTGTATCATCACAGAGATAAGTGGCTCAGTTCACAACTCTCAATTGCAGACATCAACAAACACTGCTGCACTGGAACTAACAGGCAGGGAAACCTTTTATCACAGTCATAAGGGGTAACTTAAAGACAGCTAAAACCCTCAGAATACATCTGCTGTCCTTATGCCTTGATCCAGCCTAAAATAAATCTCATCAAGTTAAGAAAAGGATGTTAGTGGATATATTATAAAAAATATTCCAAAAAATCTACCCTCTCTCTTCTCTCCCTAAAATCCCACACAGACTGAAATTTCCTCATACTCAGGAAGTACTGGTGACATCAGTATCTAATCTACACTTGATGCTGGTGGTATGTGTAGCAATAGCCAGGTTGTATCTTTTGACGGACTTGCAGACAACTAAAAGCCTTGGACCCATTTTTGCTCCATATGTGATCCTTTACCACACAAATAGCAAGTCTAAAATTCTCTGGATTTTCCCGTCCCCTTGTAGATAGCTGTGCCCTCAGAGCACTGGAGCTTTTGTCACCTCCCTTTATGCACCAACTCTCTCAGGTATCAATTTCCCATTGCCTTTTTTTTTCTTTCTGCAGTGTTATGCAATGCACTCAGAAGATAAAAAATCAGTAACATATGATGTAGAAGTTAAATACTTAAGTTAGCACATGCAGCATATGTTGAACTGTAACTCCCAAGAACAACACGTGGAAACGTCATTAATCATTAAGCATGTCCTGCACGCAACAGATAGAGTAAATGCTTGCCACATTCTGGACAAAATCCTGTTCACCTCCATCAGCATGAGTATCATCTTTCAACATCAGCAAAACTCTTTCACTCTATCAGGTGAACTCCCATGTTATCAGGAGCATAACCTTCCCAGTTACTAGCAGGCCTAAGCTTCCTTACAACACACCCCACATTGAGACTGATTACACCTTCAGAATGATATTTTGTGTCATGTTTCCCAGATTTTTCTTATTCCTCCTCCATAAAAGTTTTATTCCAAAATTAGTACATATTATGCTAAATATGTGTCCTTGACAACTGTTTTCTTTGAAGACTAGAGATGACAAAAGTCAAAAAATAGTAAATGGAGTAGCATTGTTTCCCTGGAGAACAGAAACGAATGGGGAAAACAATACTGGAATGAAAACAGGATTTCTTAAAGTATTTGTTAACCTGTGAAAAGTGTGTATTCTCAAGGATGACAATCAGACCTATTTCAGTATATTCTGGAAGATGTTCTAATTAACAAATAAAAACAGCTAACCCATTGCTGCTAGTGTCACCCAATATGTCGTGCCATCACTAAAGGGAAACAGCTTTGAACAAGAATAACATAAAGTCTCTCCCACAAAAGTCCTGAATTTTAAGCAGTCTTTCCTTGCTACAGGAACCACAGATAAACAGAAAAATTGGTAACTGCATCATTTCAGAAATTACAGAATATATTGAACAGTACAGAAAGACAAAGACACTGACATCATAATTTTCATTCTATATGCTGTGTAAAGCAAGTGAGCTCTGCAAGGTATACAGAAAACTTATTTGGTTTTTTTTTTTCATTTTGCAATGCAGTCATCATTAAGTGAATTTATATGAAGCCTGTTCTGTGCTTGCAGAACATCACACAAGTGCCAGGAAAGCCTGTCTCCAAAATGCTTAGCTGCAATAGAACTATAATAATGGTTTTATTTTGCAGCTGAGCAATAAAAGCTGAAATGCTGGCATATACATCTAAATTCAATTTTTAAATACTTTGAATAGGATTCCTTTGGAAATTCACACTGCAAACTTAAATCTGAATTCCCAACATGAAGATTTTATTCTTTTATTATTTTGTATTTCTACTTCCTCTTCTGACATAAACTTGTTTCTACCTATAAAACACATCCTAATAATCAAGTGAGGTTAAATTCAAACTTGTTAATCCTCTTTTAAAAGTAAATTCTGTAATATATACAGATATCCTAGTAGTTTCTATGGTAATATTAAAAATTGTTTAATATTTGCAATAAATATTATTATTATTGTAAGAAACACCTTATCTATGCTAAAAATAGCACACAAGATGGTATTACACAGGTGTATACTGTTGACATGTAAAACCCCAGTTACATAGTGGATTTATTATTTATATGCTTCTTTATTTTACAGGTAACAATGTACTTGCATGCTGAAACTTTTTTAAATGTCTAAATTCTATCTGATGTATTTAGAAGAATACACTGCAAAGAAGGTATATATTAAGTGGAAAACAGTAATACTCTCAGATGAAAAATGTACTGTAGTGGCTGAAAGCAGGCCAAATTCACATACACAAAGATCTAACTATTACTACTCTTTCTTTATACTTCATTGAATTACATGTTAACCATAAGGAAAGGCAGTTGTTCCTGAATCACTTTTTTTAATGAGCAAAGTCTATGTAAGTATTTTGGTGTGTATTCAGCTCCATTCCTGTCATTATAAAATCATAGAAGAGGATGTAACTCCAACACAAGTTTAGCCTAACACTTACTTTCCCTATTTTTTTTACAAGAGGAGGTGGACTTGATTTCACTAAACATGTATGAGATATCTGATGTGGGTTTCTGGAGGGAGAGGTGTGTATGTAGGTGGTTGTTTGGTTTTTTGTTTACTACATTTTTGTTTTAAATCAAGAAGTTTCATAATTTAAAATTCAAATGCTATGGTTTAGAATCACAGAATCACAGAACAACCAGGTTGGAAGGGACCCATCGGATCTTCTAGTCCAACCAATTGAATAGAATTGCAGAATACAGCCTGGGGAAAGTGATACTGTTTTGCTGAGACTGTCTCTTCAGGATCTCAATATTTAAGACTGCCTGGGTATCTGGACAGCTCCGATGCCATACAGCATTCAATTACCACAAATCCATTCCACTCTATTGTTAAGAGGAAAAAAAGATATTAAAATCACTTCTGTTTACCAGACAGAGAATTGTGGCTTATCCAAGGTTATGCACCAAGTCTGCTACAGAATATAAAGCTAAACAGATCATTTTCAAAACTCTTCCAGCCACAGCACCCACACTTTCTGTTCTCTTACGAGTGTAAACAACTTCAAAAATGAGAATGTAATTCACCATCCATATTAAGTGTACAGAAGTGTGTGCCACAATAAAGGGGACAGAAAAAACAGTCAGAAAGTGGAAAATCAGCAGCAGGTTGTCTTTTCAGAGTGTACTTCAACATAATTCCTCAAGATTAAGGACATACCAAAGGAAAGATTTCCCAGAATTCTAGAAGGCTCAAAAATACACACATAACTTAGATTTGTTATCACAGAATCACAAGGTTGGAAAAGACCCACCGGACCATCAGCTCCAACCACTCCTATCGAACACTAAGCCATGCCCCTCAGTGCCTCATTCACCTGTCCCTTAAACACCTCCAGGGAAGGCAAATCAACCACCTCCCTGGACAGCCTGTTCCAGTGCCCAATGACCCTTTCTGTGAATTTTTTTTTTCCAAATGTCCAGCCTAAACCTTCCCTGGTGGAGTTTGAGGCCATTTCCTCTTGTCCTATTCCCTGTCACTTGGGAGAAGAGGTCAATTCACTCATCTCCACAACCTCCTTTCAGGTAGTTGTAAAGAGCAATAAGGTCGACCCCTCAGCCTCCTCTTATCCAGGCTAAACTACCCCAGCTCTCTCAGCCGTTCCTCATAAGGCCTGTTCTCCAGCCTTTCAATAGCTTTGTTGCTCTTTTCTGGACTCACTCCAGAGCCTTAACATCCTTCTTGAGATGAGGGGCCCAGAACTGAACACAGTATTCAAGGACAGGCCTGTAGTTCCCTGGACCCTCCCTGCAACCCTTCTTGTAGATGGGTACAACATCAGCCAGCCTCCAGTTGTGTGAAACTTCCCCAGTCTTCCAGGACTGTTGGAAAGATGATGGAACACGGTTTGGCAAGCGCAGCCGTCAGTTCCTTTAATACCCTTGGGTGTATCCCATCTGGCCCCATAGACTTGTGCGTGTCTAGCTGGTCAAGCAATGCTTGGAAATGCATTGAATGTATTCCATGCTCTTATGCTAGGAAACCAATTCTGTTCGTGTCATTCTTTCTATTTTTTTCTTTTAGTTTGTCAGTCATACGTAAATGTCAATGATATGAGCAATAGAACAGCAAATTTGTATAAGGTGAGTAAAAAAGGGGAGTGATACTCCTCAAACTAAGGGACAGTTAAGAAATATACTGATGGCAAAAAGGTAAGTCCTCCCACAAAACATGTATGTATATCAATTAGGCTTTGGACATGGAGGTTAATGGGCTATGAGGACAACTTTGTTTTATGGGTCCTGCTGAACATAAATGAATGAAGAGACAAGCATAAGGAATTCTCTACTATTTCCAAGGCAAGCTTAGAAGACAAAGCAATGGAGTGTGAATGCTACATGGAACAGTTACTGGTGAACACCCCCAGCTTGAAAGTGAGCAGCCTGTTGGTGTACATAGGGCATCTGATAGGTAAAATCACTCTTGCTATTTGGGTTACGACCTTTTAAACAGTCAAACAGCAAAGCTGAAAATTAATGAGCTGTTCTTGACTGCCCATTACTGGGCAGTCATAATGTTTACATTTGAGATGGATTTAGCAAGTAGCAGTTTACTGTAGACTACTTGAGAATAACTAATTTTAACTAGAAAGCATTAAAGCAGAAACAATAGAAATTAAATCCTGCATACTTTATAATGTGTAAGGCATAAGAAGCACTGGGACAGAGATGCAAGCAAAAAGCTCATGAAAGTTGTGTTAGACTCAGTTTTGCAGTGCAAAACACAGAAAATTGCATATTGTGTTCAGTGCCTCATACACTGATACAAACCAGCTAATCTGTAAAAAGCAGTCTAAAGGCCTTTACAGATCAGTGATAAAGTACACTGCAAACTGGATGCTTTACATCAAAATGTATCAGAAAGCATGAGGGAAAAGAGAACAATATATTACATTAAAACAAAAAATACCAGCCACATGTTTTTACATTATGCTGTTACCAAACTACACTGCTTAAGGTTCAAGGGTACTATTATAGAATCACAGAACAACCAGGTTGGAAGGGACCCATCGGATCTTCTAGTCCAACCATTCCTATCCAACACTAAACCAAGTCCCTCAAGACCTCATCCACTCGTGCCTTAAACACCTCCAGGGAAGGTGAATCAACCACCTCCCTGGGCAGCCTATTCCAATGCCCAATGACCCTTTGTGAGAAAAACTTCCTCCTAATCTCCAGCCTGAATCTCCCCTGGCGGAGCTTGAGGCTGTCCTGTCTTGTCCTGTCCCTCTTGTCCTGTCCCCTGTCACTTGGGAGAAGAGGCCAGCTCCCTCCTCTCTACAACCTCCCTTCAGGTTGTAGAGAGTAATGAGGTCTCCTCTCAGCCTCCTCTTCTCCAGGATAAACAACCCCAGCTCTCTCAGCCGCTCCTCGTAGGGTCTGTTCTCCAGCCCCTTCACCAGCCTCATCGCTCTTCTCTGGACTTGCTCCAGAGCCTCAACATCCTTCTTGTGGTGAGGGGCACAGAACTGGACACAGTATTCAAGAAGCGGCCTCACCAGTGCTGAGTACAGAGGGAGAATCACCTCCCTGGTCCTGTTGGTCACACCATTTCTGATACAAGCCAGGATGCCATTGGCCTTCTTGGCCACCTGGGCACACTGCTGGCTCATGTTCAGTCAGCTGTCGACCAACACCCCCACGTCCCTCTCCTCCTGGCAGTTTTCCAGCCAGGTTTCTCCCAGTCTGTAGCTCTGCATAGGGTTGTTGTGCCCCAAGTGCAGGACCCAGCATTTGGCCGTGTTAAACCTCATGCCATTGGACACTGCCCAGTGGTCCAGCCTGTTTAGGTCCCTTTGCAGAGCCTCCCTACCCTCCAGCAGATCCACACTTCCACCTAGCTTAGTGTCATCTGCAAACTTGCTAAGGGTACCCTCTATGTCTTCATCCAGATCACTGATGAAGACATGGAACAGGGTTGGACCCAGCACTGAGCCCTGGGGAACTCCACTTGTCAATGGCCTCCAGCTGGACTTAACACCATTTACCATCACTCGCTGGGCCCGACCAGCCAGCCAGTTTTCTACCCAGGAAAGTGTGCGCCTGTCCAGGCCAGAGGCTAACAGTTTCCAAAGCAGAATGCTATGAGAAACTGTGTCAAAGGCTTTACTGAAGTCCAGAAAGACCACATCCACTGCCTTTCCCTCATCCAGCAGCCAAGTCACTTTGTCACAGAAGGCGATCAGGTTGGTTTGGCAGGACCTGCCTCTGGTAAATCCATGTTGACTGGGCCTGATCACCTGGTTCTCTTGTAAGTGCTTCATGATAGCACTCAAGATCACTTGTTCCATGACTTTCCCTGGCACTGAGGTCAGACTGACTGGTCTGTAGTTCCCCGCATCCTCCCTGCTACCCTTCTTGTAAACGGGCACTACATTAGCCAGCTTCTAGTCCAGAGGTACCTCCCTAGTCTTCCAGGACTGTTGGAAGATGATGGAAAGGAGTTTGGCCAATACATCCGCCAGCTCCCTCAAAATGCAATTATTAAAATACAGGTAAGCACTTTTTATGAAACTCTGAAGTTAACTCATTTAGATAAAGTGTGGCTTGATGTGATTAAATAAACAAATAATCAGTATAGTAGAATTATTTTCCACTAACCATACCCTGTGTACTCAGACTACTGGCCTACCTTAACTTCAGTTGATCTCTCTAACCTGTTTTTTTCCAGCTAACGAACAGCAGCAAAAACGTCCCTGAAAACATAGTTTCTAATTTAATAAGGTGATGCAGAAAAAATCAGAGAAAGGGAAAAATAAATAGTGGGAGGGAAAAAGTGGGTAAAAATAAAACAGATGGAGTTTTTTTCAGCTATGCATCCCATTTTATTGAACAAGGGAAACATAGAAGTTTAGACTAAAGCTTCAAAAAGAAGTAGGAATGTATAATCCCTTTCTTTGATCCTTTTCTCTTTTTTTCCCAATTTGATTTGCAATATTGTGAGAGTCTCATTTCTGCCTCTGAGGTCATTTCTGAAACAGTTTCTTGTATATGAAAACAGTAGTCTGAAGCTATTGGTGACTGTATCAAAGACAAGATGGTAACAGTAAAGGATGACAGATGAAAAGAAATAGGAAATAAAAGAAGTGAGGTAAGGAAAGGAAAAGAAGGTACAGCAAAGGTTCTAACTTAAGTGCAGTTTCAGTTCTTCACTATTAAACAGCCCATTTTATTCCACTGCCTTAATTTGTCATCTGAGGGTTAAACAACAATATCCTTCAAATAATATGTAAATATCTCCTAATATAAACTTACTGCTTTAGCCTCAGATCTTATTTCAGAGGAAGATTTGAACTGGAAAGAAAAATCAGCACAGAAAAGTTATTACATGTAACAAGAAGCCTCTCCAAAGTGTCATTATTCACATAGTAACATTAATCCAAATACATTCCCACTGAACTGAAATGCTAAAATTATTTCCTTCATAAATGTAGGTATACTTAAATTTTTACCTACATATTTCAATCCCCTTTGCTTTCAGATTTTCTCAAATCTTCTTACGTGTCACAGGACCCTTTCTTGGAAGGTCTTCTGGACTGTTGTAGACTTGCTGCCAAATTTAGAAAAATAAACCACATCCTGGTGTCCCAGTTTCTTAAGAAGCGGTGAATTCTTCTATCAGCTCAGCTTTATACGATCTGGAAAGAATATTCTTGCTTCTTGACTTCCTTATTGTGGGAAAGCAATTACCAGAAGGCCATTGATGGAATATACTGACTTCAGAAATGAACAAAGACAGAGGAAAGAAGCAGTAGCATATTGAACGGAAATACAGGAGAAATGGAGAAAAGGATCAAGGCTAGAAGTATTTTAATATTGCACTCTGAAGGAGAAGGTGAGTAAAGGAAAGCAAATTACAAGAGAGGTCTTACTAAGCATGAGCTCCTACGAGCTTGAATAAGTAAAGGTAAATGTGAAAGACTAAAAAGCATGTAAAAGGAACAGACAATGAGAGGTTCCCATCACACAAAACTCTGAAAATCCAGGATAGAGAGGTACAGGAATGTTCTCTCACAGGAGTCTCAGTTGTCTTCCAATCGATCCTTCTCTTGTGAGACATTCATGAGTTGAACTAACTGTACAGGTTCATGACCTTTTAGAACATCTCCCAAAGGCAGGGAGCATCAGGCCAAAAGAACTGTGTTATTCAGCCTTCTGCCTAGAGGTTGTGCAGTTCCAGAAAAATCTGGCCATTCAGGGACAGGGAAGAATTTACAGGATGATCATAAGAAAACATTCACTTTAGAGTCAATCTCGATGTCATTGTTTTAGGTACTTCACAAAGATGATAATGAAAGTTCAGTTGCCAAAACTTAGTAGCAACGCAGCCACATTTGGACACAGGGGGACTCCTGAACAATCACTAGAATCCACTGTGCTAGTTAATCATAGTTGCTCTGAGGGGATAAGGCTATTTATTAGTATTCTTAAAGAAAACTATTACTTTCTTTGGCTACAGGGGAACTGGAGCTATTGCTTCTGTTAAATAAAACAAGCATGATGATATTCATAACATGTAAGTGAACAGATCTTTTCCTTCAAGAAAAGAAGTGCTGTCAACAAGGTCAGGATAAAATAAAAAACTAAAACCTAATAAATTTTGCAAGGGAGATCTTCCAGCATCTCAAAGACAAAGCTCCCGAGATTTATCTCTATATATTAAGGGTATAGAGTAACACTTCTTGTATTGCATGGTTTATGGTTTGTAGATCTACGGGGACCATCTCAAGTGAATTCTTTAATAGCTGATATGACAGAGATGCCCATTACCCAAATGAACATCACTTTCTATTGATCAGTGCTCCATTTAGTAATGTAATTTGTCATTCTTTTGTCTCTGCCCTCATCTGCACTAGATAAAATGAAGGAAATTAATTAGGCTTTACAACAGTTAATCCACATATAAGGCAAAATGAGCAATTAAAACACCAAAGGCAAAGAGCATGTCTACCTCAAAAACAGACAAACTGAGTTTCTTTGTATTTTTCCATACCATAGTCAGAGAGAATTGAAGAACAGCCTTAGTATCAAAAAGAACTAAAGAAATATTACAGTCACTGTATATCCTACTTATGTCAAGTGTCATGCTCCTCTCACAGCTTCTTTATAAAATGCTTTTGTTTCTCTCAACATATAGTAGGAAAAAAGCCAAGCTCCCAACAAAATAACAGAGCAACAGTCACTGAGAATTCCCACACATACAGTAGGTTTTTTACATAGTTCTCACATGAAATATTAAATTAGCCATAAGAAAAGAAACACTGAAACATTGAATGTTCTCCCTTATGATACACATAAGCAGCCATATCACAGAGACAGCAGCTTTTTTTATTCCTTTACCAACTGCAGTAACAGAAATAACTAAACATCTTCCAGACCTGAACACCACAGTCATTAGCCAACAGTCAATGACTGAATCACCACTAGAGCTGGAACTGCACTTTGCCCAGGCTTTTCAACCCATTTCAATTTGGAAAGCCTTCCATATCCAGATTTCCCCTGAGAAATGTTTTATGATGCTACAGACTGTCAACCAGAGACGAGAGCTCCTCGGCACCTAAGCCACAGACAGAACTATCAAATAGCACTTAATTGCTGGATGACACTAGGTAGTTGGTCTCAAATTCCGATCTCCAAATATTATCCATGCAACTGTCTGCAGAGATAAGGCAGTTACGATAGCAGCAGATAAAATCAATTAAAATGAACAAGAGTGAGAATACCAAGACTCTGGCTTTCACCATAAATACAGTTTAACACACATAGGTTTCAAAATGTAATGCGCTCTCTGCTGTATCAAGAACACAGCCTAGGACTTAACTCTTCTGCACCGGAAGGAGGCATATGCATAGCTGAAGGAACAGCACAGTGTGAGTGAAGGAAAACAGTGCATATTCAGGACTTAACACAGCAACTGTTAGTGACTTCTATAAACACTGGGGACTGCAAAGACTGATACCAATAACAGAGATACTTCATTTTAAATTTAGGAAGATATTTACAGCTTTGGTTACTAGTATAATATTCCAGAAGAATTACTGGGTATGTATGGGGGGGTTTGCCTCATATTTGAGAAACTTATGCTTTCCAGTTCAAGCAAGTCCACTAGCATCTCAGTCTGATATTGTTCATAACCTGAAATGCTTCATGATTTATCTTTCAGTGCAGCTGCCAAAACTCTCTATAAGGCTGCAAGTTTTATATTTCTACACACTAAACAACTAAAGCATACAGTGAAGATGTTGCACATAAGAGTGATAATGAATAAGAATTTTTTAGTAAACGTATAAAATTTTGTTCATTTGGCAAGAAAAGGTAGCAACACAGCAAGAGAGCAAAATGGGAGGGTTAATACCAAAACTAACTAATGGATTCTACAGGGCAAAACAGTAATCAGCTGTTGGAAAATAGCATTACTAGTGAAAAATTGGCTAAATGAATCCTGGACATTAATAAATAAAATTTCAATATTAACCAAATAAAGGCAAAAAAGTAGTAGGCAACACTGCATTTAAAAGACATACCCCCCCGCCCCCCCAGTTTCTCTCAAAATCCAGTTACACCATTATTATTGAGACACCATTACAAAAGGTACTCACCTCAACTGAGTCTAACTGTGAAAAATAACTTTAAAATTTATCCATGTATCATTTTTACTGCTACTAATCTCTATTTATGTGAGCTTTCCATATAAAAATAGGCTAACAGTACCAGAACTAAAAGTCCTGACTCCTGTTTTATTTTCTTTAAGATTTTTTGCCTTTTTTAACACTGTATTGATGTGATGTGCAAAGGAACACTACAAGTGACATGACATAGACAAACTTCTACATACTGTTTCAGTCAATTTCAGATGAAGTTTGCTCACAGTAGAAAGCAAGAATATATACTATTTCTCCCCTTTCACAGCCACCCTTGCAAATACTCAATCTAAACATTTAAATGAAAACAAAACCAACAAAAAATATAACTCTTTTCTGTACCTAAAGATTTTGTTTGTCTAAGCCTAACCACATGGACACCTGTGACATACATCATATTCTGCCTCCCTCTCTCACCTTGTGAACATAACTCAATCAGAGAACAGAAAGGGGAAAAAAGTTAATAGAGCGTGTTACTACTAGTCTACAAAATACACTATGTATGCTTTTAAAAACTGATGACACTGCTTAAAGATAATTTCTAAAATCCCTATCATCTCTTCTTACAACTTCTTTTTAGCTTTTTAAGGAGCACTGTGCCCAAACTTCCATTCCTTGCATTTTCATTTAGCACAGAGAAATAAAAATGCAGATGAGAAATCAACAAAAGCCTAACAAAATTACAATTTTGTTATCTGCAAATGCATGTCACATTTGAGCTACAATTTTACTATTCAGTAAAGTTGATTTTAAATGTTTCCAGGTATTTTTGGTCCATTTCTAAAAATCTGGTTTTCCTTATGCACTTGCTTTTACCTTAACAGTTTTATTCCTACCTGTACTGTTATAATTTCTCTACAGACATGTTTTGCTCTTTTACACTGTTTTGATCCTCTGGTCTGCTTCATTTGAATCAGTGAAGAACTTATTTGGTCACTGTCCCTTTTCACAAAAATATGTCCATCAGAAAGTCTTATTGGCCTATTCCAACTACTTGTTTCATGATTCACGTTTTGCTTATTTGTTTTAACTACAAAATTTGTCTGGTACCAAATATAAGCAGTACAGCCATGTGAGGAATACACTATTTCAGACAAGTAAGGAATGAAGATAATACTGTTAATGCTTCCATATCACTCCTTTATGGCATGAGGTGACATAATTTGGTTTGCCTATACAGAGTTTTACTCTTCTTTAATATCACTGCAGGTTTTACACCTTTTCTGTTCACATACACTTTTAAGTTTTCTCACTTCATGCTTCTCTTTCCGCCCTCTTCTCACTTATTTTGATATGGCTTGCAATTCCCTGCAATTACAATTAACAATGCATGTACAGAAACAATAGCTGTTGCCACAACATTCACAACTCCAAAGCTCAAACTGATTTGCAAGACATAACACACAGAGGACACTAATAAAAAGGCTGAATGTAAAATCCTATTTATCCTGAAAAGGTCATGGCACATTGAGATATCCTTGGGAGATTGCTGGGAGACACTGGGCTCCTTGAATGTTGTCATGATCATTTTCTCAGCAAGATAACAATGCTTTACATGTTTGTGCTTTTTAAGGGTGCAACAAATGATAATTTAATTTATATTTATAAGGGAGCTGAAGCTTTTACTGAGAAAATGAAAAAGGCTATAATTTGCACTATATGTACAAGGGATTACGCTCATCTTTCAAGAGCTAATGTCAGAACTGCAAGAGGAAGCAATAAACATCAGTTTAGCTTCCTGGTCATGTTCTTAATTCACAATCACTGCCTTGCAAAGAAACCACTCCCACACGTAAAAGGATTTAAAAAAATTCCTTCTGGACTTTATAACAATCTTGAAAACATTTAGCCCATTTATAACCTAAATAACTAGACCAACCCATACCACATATGGAAATATTACTACAAGCACTGGCTATGCTACTGCTGCTTTTCTATTTGATTAGCTTCACACCCTGAGCGTTCAAAGTTATCTTATAAAAGTAAGTCTTAGTTTTAGTTGCTGAGTACACTTAGAGCACCAGCTATTACATGTTCCAGACAGTTTTAGAAAGGCTATGGAACTCGGTACAATGTCACAGATGCCCTGACAGACTAAGATAAAACAACAGAAATGAGGGAATTTCAAAGAACAAAACAAATCTAACAGTAAGAAATACTGCTTATGCTGAAATACAATCCTTATGCATGTGAATATAAGCAGAAATAAAACCATACAGTATCAATGAATTACTTTTTTCAAACAGAACCCTTGAATTCACAGGTACTGCACACATATGAGGATAATAAATCCTTTCAAGCTACACCTTCAAACAGAAGACTAATTTCAGAGCTTTGGGATTTTCTTGAAGTTTCATTTACTATTTCATTTACTATTCATTTACTGTTACCTTCCTAATCTGAAGAAAACCATCTTGTGTGTCTTAGGTCAAGGCCAGGTATGGTCATCTCTTTTAGGTTTTTATTACATCAATCTTAGTACAATATTTGTCACGTGAAGTCAGTTGTAAATTATATCTAGTAATGGGGAATACAAGTTAATGTGACCAACACACTCAACATTAGCATTTCCACTCTTGCTAACAATCTTCCTTTTCCTCAAATATTTTGTCACTATCTTCACAGGTTACTGCTTCAGGTAGATATTAGTCAGAGGCTCTGAACTACAATTCATCACTCAAAGAACGAAAGAAGAAGGAAGAAACACAGTCGGGGAGCTTATTTTATATCTTAATTCTTCTACTTTCTTAACGATTTTTTTCTGAAAAAGCAGTTTAGTTTGTGTTTTGTTCTATGACTGGAAGACTTGTGGGAAGCAATGACAAAGGGCCTCAGGAAATAAGTAAAAAATACTTTGACAAAATAATATCATGGTACTGACAAATAAAACTGAATGTAAAATATTCTTTTTTATGTAGTACTTTAGGTAGATCAAGAGCTTCCTATGTGGAGGACCAGGAGTCTCAAATCCAAAGTAGGAGATTAAAAAAAGGAAGATGCAGATTCCAGGACCTGGTCCAGTGAAGACAGGAAAAACCCCACACCATGCAGGCAGGTAGAAGACGACATGCATTCTCTATTAGTAGCAAACAGTTTTGATGTGTGCATGACAAAGGAAGAATACAAGCCCATGTTTTCCCACTTCCCTGACAGTTTCAGTCAAGAACACTTGACATACCAATGCAAAACTCAGTGCAGCACCCTAGAAAATACCTAAGATATCCATTTCTCAGTTTCATCTCATTAACATATTTTCTTGATCTAATCCAAGAACATATCATTTCCCCCCTAAGAGAAACAAGCCCACATTCTTTACCTTCAAAGTCTAGCACCGAAGAGCTGAATTCAAACTGTCTTCCCTACTCCCCTACTCTCTTCACTGTTTCTTCCCCACTTAGATTCCATAAACATGAAGACTTATCCCCACGTTCCAGAAAAAAAGCTGGCAGGGGAAAACAGCTTGGTTGAACAGTGAGATCGTGAATTATATCAGGAAGAAGAGAAATGTTTATGGGCGCTGGGAGATGGGACAGGCCTCTTGGGTGGATTACAGAAGGGAAGTGAGATTGTGTAGAGAAAAAATCAAAAGGGCTAGGGCTCAACTAGAAAGTCAGTGAACGATAACAAAAAATATTTCTATAAATATATAAATAATAAAAGGAGAACTAGGGAGACCATAAAGTCCCTATTGGACACAGAGGGAAGAATGGTGACAGGGGATGAGGAGAAGGCTGAGGTACTTAATGCCTTCTTTGCCGCAGTCTTTAATTGTAAAGAAAGTTGTTCCCTCTGTGTACAAACCCCGAAACTTGAGGAGCAAAATGAGGTTCCCATGGTCCAAGAGGAGGTGGTCAGAACCTTGCTAGACCAACTAGACACCCACAAGTCTATGGGGCCAGGTAGGATTCACCCTAGGGTACCGAAGGAGCTGGCAGATGTGCTGGCCAAACCAATTTCCATCATCTTCCAACAGTCCTGGAAGACTGTGGAAGTTCCACTGGACTGGAGGCTGGTTGATGTAGTGCCTATCTACAAGAAGGGTTGCAGGGAGGATCCGGGGAACTGTAGGCCTGTCAATCTGATCTCAGGGCCAGGGAAAGTCATGGAACAGGTGATCTTGAGTGCTATCATGAAGCACTTGCAAGAGAACTGGCAGATAAGGCCCAGTCAACATGAGTTTAACAAAAGGCAGGTCTTTCCAAACTAACCTAATCACCTTCTATGACACTTGCACACTGGACGAGGGAAAGGCTGTGGATGTGGTCCTCCCAGACTTCAGCAAAGCCTTTGACACAGTTTCTCACAGCATTCTGCTACAGAAACTGTCAGCCTCTGGCCTGGACAGGCGCACAATCTCCTGGGTGGAAAACTGGTTGGATGGCCGGGCCCAGAGAGTGGTGGTAAATGGAGTTAAATCCAGTTGAAGGCCGGTGACAAGTGGGATTCCCCAGGGCTCAGTGCTGGGTCCAGCCCTGTTCCATGTCTTCATCAATGACCTAGGTGAGGGCATTGAGTGTACCCTTAGCAAGTTTGCAGATGACACTAAGCTGGGTGGAAGTGTCGAACTGCTGGAAGGTAGGGAGGCTCTGCAAAAGGATCTGAACAGGCTGGACTGCTGGGCTGAGTCTAATGGCATGAGGTTTAACATGGTGAAATGCTGAGTGCTGCACTTGGGGCACAACAACCCTATGCAGAGCTACAGACTAGGAGAAGTCTGGCTAGAAAGCTGCCTGGAGGAGAGGGACCTGGGGGTGTTGGTTGGCAGCTATGAACATGAACATGAGCCAGCAGTGTGCCCAGGTGGCCAAGAAGGCCAATGGCATCCTGGCTTGTATCAGAAATGGTGTGACCAACAGGTCCAGGGAGGTTATTGTCCCTCTGTACTGAGCACTGGTGAGACCGCTCCTTTAATACTGCGTTCAGTTCTGGGCCCCTCACCACAAGAAGGATGTTGAGGTTCTGGAGCAAGTCCAGAGAAGAGCGAAGAGGCTGGTGAAGGGGCTGGAGAACAGGCCTAACGAGGAATGGCTGAGAGAGCTGGGGTTGTTTAACCTGGAGAAGAGGAGGCTGAGAGGAGACCTCATTGCTCTCTATAACTACTTGAAAGTAGGTTGTAGAGAGGAGGGAGCTGGCCTCTTCTCCCAAATGACAGGGGACAGTACAAGAGGGAATGGCCTCAAGCTCCACCAGGGGAGATTTATGCTGGACATTAGGAAAATATTTCTCACAGAAAGGGTCACTGGACATTGGCACAGGCTGTCCATGGAGGTGGTTGATTCACCTTCCCTGGAGGTGTTTAATGTACAGATAGATGAGGTGCTAAGGGTGCATGGTTTAGTGTTTGATAGGACCAGTTGGACTCAATGGTCCGGTGGGTCTCTTCCAACATGGTTATTCTATGATTCTATGAGTTTGTTCACATGAAAAACTTTAGCTGAATTCATCTGGAACACAAGTGAAGCTCATGCATAAACACTGGAGGGACTGAGGCTTAGGACAATTAGAAGGGATACTAATGGGCAAATTTAGTTCTTCACTTGTGTACCACATGCCAAATAAAATGTAAGAAAAGCTTACAGCAAGCTGGCATCTGGCAGTTTCTGCTCAGAAGAGGTCCAAGATGAAAACAGCTGGGGCTCTTAAGAGCAGAATCTGTGTACAAACTACTTGCAAATATAAAAATAGAGGGCAGGAAAAAACCAGCTCCTGTTCCTGAATGTCTTTCGAGTAGCATTATTACCTCTGTTATTTGTTTTAATGGGTACACTTTCTATGAAAGAAAGCCTTACAGTGCAATTCTGCACCTCATCTTTGCATGTAAATTGTGGTGGGGATCAGGAAGAATGTCAATTTAAACATCTATGTTTATGATATTGTTTGGAAAAGATACATCATCTTTGAGTATATTAATTGCCTTAGATTCTGCAGTTTTCTCAAATCTAGGATCAAAACAAGCTAGAAAAGATGGGACATTCACATTGGAAACAATATTGATGGCAACACCTGTGAAGATAATCCAGTATTTCCCATTTACAAACTTCATTTTTTCATATAATTCCTTTTTTGACCAGCTTTCCACAACTGCAACACCTCTGCTGGGTATTTTTAAAAGACTGACACAGGACAGGACAGATGAGAAGGCAGAAGGAAGGACAGCAGAATCTACAATCATTAGAATATGCTTTGCTATACAGTCTGGCATGGAGATTCCCAACTCCCCCCACTACCTTGCTGTAAGAACTTAATAAAGCCCATCTGCAAATCCCTGCTGCACAGTGCTACTATGCAACAGATAACAACCTGCTACTGTTGCCATTTATTCACTTAGCTCAAAAAGCAGAGAACTATGGTGCAAGTTACAAATTCCAGCATTCCCCATGATCACAAACAGTTTAATTTGTTATGAAAAAAGATGCCCTTGCACACTTTAGAAAGTGTATTGAAATCATTTGTCAGGTTTCAAACTTACAATTTTCAAAGTTAGGAAATGCTGAAAAGTTGGCATTTTATCTTCATCCCAGTTTGGACCTACTACAACGCAGTCTGTAACTATGTGATCATGCTACCATTTTTTCTACAGGACACCTGTCTCATTAGTAGACAGCATTTCACAGTTAATAGAATTGGTCCCTATTTAAAAAACAGTCTTGCAATAAAAAAAGTCAGAAAGGGTCATTGCCTCTTACTCCAGTAGTTACTTAGGTTGCAAACACTGACAAACCTTACACTTTAACACTTCTGTCAGCTGAAGATTACTACTAATTCTACTGGACAGAGATGGAATTGATACAGAAAAAGGTTGATGCCAGAAGTCAACAACAATTTGGGTTCATCCAGTTTGCAGTGGTTGAGAGTGTTTATCTCTTTGTTGCTCATATTCAAAGCACAGTTCCCACTGACTACCATATCACCTGTGAGGGTTACAGAGAGTCTTTTAAAGAAAAGTATGTTTCACTCAATAAATCATATCCTTCCTGTGCCCAGTTCATTCTAAGCACCAGGTAAGAATTAAGCCCGGGGGATAATGTAGTTTCTTACTATATAATAAATTGTACCACGCTTTGTCCAAGAAGATGCCACTGCAACTAACTCTACTTCAAAAAGGAAATCAATAATATAATTATCCACTCAACAACAAAATTTCCAACTGAAGCAGCATTTTTACTTTGAAAGAAAAGGACTCAAGAATCCCTCAGATAACCTCAATTAATCTTTCATTAAAAGTCTCTACATAGTATAGCGAAGAAGTTGGGTTTTTTTAAAAAAAAGTGTAAGATTGCTAAGAAATATAGGAAAGAACACACAAAGATAATTTGGTTCGATGACTTCATTTCTTTCTTCTTTAACCAGGTCAAACTAACTAAAGCAAGGGAGAGGAGTTAAAAAAAGCGCAATAGTAAGAACTCCTATCAGCATTTATACTGCACTTCACATGTGTAAACTACTTTTTAAAAATTAACTAATTAATCCTCATAACCCCATATTCCCATCTGATGCAGGAAAGTATTATAAACCTGTATTTTAAAGAGGAAACTAGGGCACAGAGATTAAAAGTTATGTTTCCAAAGTGTCCATTAATTCTGTGCATCAGTCTGGAGTGCCCAATTTGAGACACTGAAAAAGAGGCCATAAGATGTTCTGAGGACCCTCGGCTCCTGAGAAAGCTAGCACAAGTAATAAAAAAGGCATCTCAAAAAATACCTTAAGTTCAGCACTGTGATAAAAACGTAAGAACTTTAGAACTTAAAATTATTCTTTGAAGGGTTTCCTATTGATAGATGAGTCAGAAACAGAGCTGGGCCTGATATTAATTTGAAACTGAATGCAAGACAATGAATTCAATATTCACTCATTTAAGGAATAGCAGCTAGCACTAAGAGAAATCTCTGAATGAAGCTTCTGTGCTGGACAGCTAAAACAGCCTGAGAACAGAGAAAGTGGTCCATGGAGAAATGGAGAGTGCTAAATGGTGTCCATTCGCCAGAGTTTGGCCAGTGCAGAAGCAATCTGGTATTTGTTGAGTTAGAAAGGGAGAAAACCACAGTGCTTGTATGTAAAGAGGCCTTTTTACCTAAGAACAACAATAAGCAGTGCATACTTCCTAAATTTCAGCGACCACAGCAGCCTCCTCGACCTGCTGCTGCTGGTCAGGCTGCAGTTAAGCTTCTCTCCTTGAGATCTGTGAGTACCAAACTACATCCACTTCTCTTATCATGTGAAAAAGTGTGCTTCATGGAGACCTCTAATTGCTTGCAGAACTCCAGGTTTCAAAGTAGGCACAAGAAGTGCTTGAAAAAAGGAACTAATGGATTTTTTTATGCTTCAGAAATAATTCTTTTTAACCTTCTGAAAATGGGGCTATGGATTAAGCATGTATAAACCTTTAGAAGGACACTGTTCTCCTATGGACAGACAAAATTCTTGAAAGTCACAAACAAAGAGAAAGATAATCTTTTCATTTTTAAACTGTGACTTCACACAAGCCTACCCATGATATCCGCTGTTTGCAGTAAGTGTGCTTCAATAAGGCAGTAAAACATGCGGCTGACAGTGTGCAGCAACCCAGAGCTGAAAGACGAACCTGAAACATATTTTCTTCCCTGTCATCGAAATACTTTCTTCACTCCTCAGTAAATAAGGAAATATAAACTATGCATGGAAACTGTTATGTTTCTTAACACATTAAAACCGTATATTTCACAAACATTATGAGTTTATCAAGACATCAGGTCTTGACATCCCAAATGGTGCATGCACTTTGTGATCTCAGCTGCTGGTCTATTACTCCAGCTGCATCTATTTACTCCATCAGCTTCTGCATCAGAAGCCTCATGTTTGCACATCTTCAGTAGAACATGAAATGTTACTGGTATCAATGGGTTTAAGCACTTCATGCTCCCTTTTATGGCATAAATGAACAAAACCAATAAGAAATTAAAAAAAAAAACCATGCAGCAGAAAGCATTCAAATGTTAAATACACAACTACGTACAGTATTTCCAGCTTCTAAAGGAAAAATATTCCACTTTTTCTAAGCACATTTCTTATACCCATCTTGTTTGAAGAGCACTGAACACAATGTTCTCCCTCAACCACCATTCTGAGCAAGGCACTTCACAATAACCCCTCTCTCCCCTGGCCCAGTCCTTTAACAAAGGTTACAAAGAACTCTATTTCTGCTCTCAGCTCTGAATAAAAAAGAATGCCTGCTTCCAAACCTTTCCATGTTTTGAAGAAGGACAGGTATATTTTCTCAGTAATTCTTTTTGAGTACTACATCATCCCAGAGGCTGTTGTTAATTACTTAAGGCTGGGGTCAGAAACCTGTGGTTTGAAAGCCACATGTACCTCTTCAGCAGTATATGTTTAGCTCTTCAATCCTTTGACAACAGCCCACAATTTTCAACAGTACACTACTGCAAAAGGATGGGGAGGGGGAAAAGGGGATTGGGGTGGTTGGCAAGAAAGGTCTTTAACGGTTGTGTAATCAACACAGCTCCAGCAATTCTTTTCTTTATCTGCTAAGAGCAAATCAAACTTCAGAAAGTAAATTTTGACAAGTAACATGTTCTTCTCTCTTCCTATCAACTTGGCCAAAACACAGATAAGGACATCAGACAAACAACAATTAAAGTGCATCATAATAGCAACAGCTTGATATAACAGCAAGCAATACTTCCTAAAGACTGTTAACTGTTCTGCATTTTGCATGCCAGGGATTTTGTTTTGTTTTGTTCAGAAGACCAGCAATACTAAACACTGCCTTCCTTGATAGCACTGCATTGGTTTGCAACAGAGACATTCCACTGTAGACTAAATCTTCATCTGCCTTCTTTTTCTGCTGTAACGGAGAGTGTCTCTTCCAATAAACTACTAACTGTTGCATGCACACACATACACAAATGTGGTTTTTTCTTTCCTACTGTAAATCTCTGGAGGACAGTTAAGAACTGAAAACAAGAGGAAGACGCAGGGGACAGAACAAGAGAGAGATACAGTTTGTAAAGGCTTCCCTCCAACACTAGTACTGCTCTGGTTCATTTTTGTGATCAATTTGGTTGCCTCCAGAACATCTGCTCACAAGTGGACAAATGATAAATCCCACCTCAAAATCCATAAGCAGGAAAACAGCAGCCTGGTAAACAACTAACAGAGGAAATATATGCATCTTTCATAAGAAAGACAAATCACTCATTCTCACCAAGTGCTTCCAACAGGTACGCTAATTCTGTAATTTTTTACAGAGCATATGTGCCGTGTCCGAAACAATGATCATATTGCTCTTCCCCAGTGTAACAACAGCTCTGAAACAACAATAAGAGAGCTTCTATAAAAAGAAAACCCTCTAGCAACAAGTTGTGAGGTTTAATTTTTTTGTTCTTGCTTTTGGTAGGGGTGCAAAGTATACACAATTTTGAGTTTTTTTCTTTAAAAAATAGCCACAAAATATCAAGGTCACTCAAAAAGGCTCTCATGCACTTCCCCTTCAACAAAGTATTTATTTTTATTAATAACTCCAAAAACATATTGCAGGGTTCTCTTGGTTTCAGAACTGGTCATGTGATTTTGCTGACACCAGGGGACACTGGATAAATTGCAATGCTCTTTCAAGTCAAAGAATGGTCTTTTTTAAAGTTAAGATGTTGATGAATTGTTATTTGCTAAGGCCTAAGCAAGCACAGAACACTGTATCTATTCTTCCTTCTCTGTTCTCAGGAATGACGGATGGAAAAATAAGGTAGGAAAATAGTTATGAGACAAGCCTGAACTGACAACCTAGCAGATACAAGCAAGATTGTTTTAACCAAAGTGTGAGAAAAAGCAGCTATTTGTATTATTCCTCTAGTCTTGCTCTCTTACTGTAAACATACAGCATGGGAAATAGTGGACCACATTTCTGTGTCTGAAAATGGTAACATCAAAAATAACACAAATGGTCACCCCACACACTAAGGTACAAAACCGGGCTATTTTAACAAAGGCAGCTTCACATAAACCCTAACTTATGAGTTGTAATGATAACAAAGATGCTGGGATATACAAAGGTTCATTGGTTTGTAGGTGCAATGTAATATTTATCTCCCCCAGAGTAGCTGGATGACTTCTATCCTACCATCTACTACACGTGCCATGTGTATTCCACACCATAATAATATTTACTCACAGATTGTGGATCACAGAAAGTAATTACTAGGTATGTAAGTCTTCATTAATTTAACAGAAATATCTAACAATATCCAAGTAACTGTTTTGAAGGAGATCAACTGCATTGTTCACTAAATGTGTGCACCTCTCAAATGGGGATTCAGACAAAAAGGCTTAGAGACAGCTTCAGGATGCCTTCCAGGGGCACCCCAACAAGCTCAAGAAGTAGGCCCATGTGAATCCCATTAGCTTCAACAAAGGCAAAACGAATGTCCTACACCTGGGTCAGGGGAACATCCTTTATCAATACAGGCTAGGAGATGAAGAGACTGTGAACAGGCCAGCGGGGATGGGCTTGAGGATTCTAATGGATGAAAGCTGGCCATAAGCTGACAATGTGTGCTCACAACCCAGAAAGCCAACCATGTCTTGGGCTGCATTAAAAGAAGTGTGGCCAAGCAGGTCAAGAGAGGTGATTCTCTCCCTCCACTTCACTCTCCTGGCGTACTGTATCCAGTCCTGGAACACCTCTCCTGTGAGGACAGACCAAGAGAGATGGGCCTCATCAGCCTGGAGAAGGCTCCAAAGAGATCTTACTATGGACTCTCAATACTTATCAGGGGCTTATAAGAAAGACAGGGACAGACTTTTTAGTAGGACCATTAGTGACAGGACAAGGGGTAATAATTATAAATCAAAGGAGGGTACATTCAGACTAGACATAAGGAAGATGCATTTTACAGTGAGAGTGGTGAACCGCTGGAACAAGTTGCCCAGAGAGGTGGTAGATGCCCCACCACTGGAAACATTTCAGGTCAGGTTAGACAGGGCTCTGAACAATCTGGTCAAGTTGAAAATGTCCCTGCTTATTGCAGGGGACTTGGACTAGATGACCTTTACATGCCCCTCCCAATTCAAGCCATTCTATGATAACAGACAGATCGCTGCTCAACAGTATGGTGATGCTGTATAGCTAACACACAGTCTCTAGGGGAGCAACAATGTACCTTGATCCAGTATCTCTGCTTAACAGAGGATAAAATCCTGCTAGAACCTCTTGATTCAGGTTACATGGACAAGATTCTGCTATGCTAGAAATGCCTGCCATGATATGCTTTCTCAAACACACATACACAGTATGGCATAGCAAGAGATACGAGTTTTGTGTCACCAGACTCAAGAACTGTACTTCTTCGTGTGTCTTCACTTGACCTCCAGGGCACAACCATGTCTTGCTACCAGTGTTAGAGTTTTTTAAGTGAGGAGGAGGCTCAGAACTGAAGAAGGACAGCTGCCTTAGCTGCCACCAAGGCAGTTCTATGATACTTTACTGCCTTTAGCTTCCTGCATTCACTGATACTAGCAATCAGCACAATCCAAGCATATCTAGGCAAAGTCTTCTTTGACAGTGAGATAAATCCATTTTGTTCCTGAGAAGAGATGGAACTTGTGGAATAAGAACACAGTTAAATGGGGTGTAGGAGTGCTCAGAGACAGAGTAACAGGCTAGAAATACAGGCTGCAAACCTATACAAAATTCATCAGTGACTACAGTCTTACTCCTACTAGCAGGAAACTGAAGGCACAGCACAGAAAGAAACCAATCAACCAGGCACAGGACTAAAAACATGCTAGCAGTGGTGTTAACTGACCTATTTATAAGATAACTTAACCAAGCAATAGAAAACAGAACAAACCTACAGGATGAGTTACCTTCAACATCTTAGTACTTTGCACTTCCTGCACCTTGTGTGCTCAAAGGGCCTGGGATGGTATTCTGCAGCAGCAACTGCACACCATGAACCGGAGTGAGTGAGTGATACAGCTTGCTGTAGCAGTGTGCACTTCTCAAGCCTGGCAGAGAGCCAAACTTACAAGCAAGGTATCATCTCCAGAGCAATTAATCCTGTATTAAACTTGTCAGCATGTGCCCATAAGTAGATATAGTAGAGAAGAAATAAATAAAATGAACAAGTTCTTCTTTCAGAGGTCTTTCTTCGGCAAAAGGACTTAACACTGGTAATGCCAAAGAATGATGGAAGTAAATTCTTCCCATAAAGGTAAAACATTTTTTTTATTTAGCCTCTACATTTCTTCAAACATGGAACTATGGAAAAATCACACTTGTTAGTGGTGTAACAGCTCAGAAGTGATACAGAAGTGCTTAGAAGCAACAAAACAGTACTTCAAGAAGTTCTTCACACACAGTGACAAAATAAATAAAGTAACCTATCAGGTGATGTACCATAGTAACTATAGGAAGTAAGCTGATCTGGATTCAAGCAGACATGTACTTGGCATGGGAGCTACCGTTACAGTTGGAACAGCCATATATGTTTCTAATAGTCTTCTGCCAAGAAGTCAATGTATGAATAAACTGATGTCCCTCTTCCCTCTTTCACGTAAGTGCTTTAAGAGCCAGACATGAAATCTGTGTAGTGAGCTTAACCTTTTGTTTAAATATTTGGGATAAATCTAGGCCATGTATAAAAGTTAGAATTCAAGAATATCTCTTGCAGTTTCATCTAAACCCATCAGCCTATTTCAGACAGAGTTCTAGAATTTACAACTAACTTCTAACAAATCTGACTGTACACATGCAATTGTAAATCCTTTTTTCCTGTTCTGACAGAAGTCAGGGCTGCAAGTTGGACATAAAATTTTATATATCAGTGCCAACTTACATAGCATAGTTCAGTGCTCTTACATAGCAATTTGAACATGACTTACTAACATAAGTTAACTCTAAGTTATTAAACAGATGTGTGTAGTGCTGCATTGTTAAATAGTTCTCTCCAATTACAGTTACTACTGGAATTTCCATTACAAAGATGATGCTTCACTAAAATGGCATTTTTACTTTGCTTTTTTCCCACTCCAACTTCCTACCCATTCTCAGTCCTCAAATAAAAAGCTTTTATTGTTTGTTTTGGTTTTTCCCTAGCACAAGGTTAATATGCATTTTCCTCAAAGAATTTCTTGCACATAAATAAATTTCTCAACATTTTAAAAATTACTGTGGAGGGAAAACAGTACTTTTTCAGAAAAACTTAATAATAAAAATATTTGAGAATTCCTGGATGACCTTAAACTGCTCTAGTATCCTTTCTACAATAGGGAAGTTCAAGGTGTTTTTTTTGAAGGCAGATATAAAGGATCATATTTTTAGTGAAAAACCAACAAGAGGAAAGAGATATTATCTGACATCTTGCTGAGCTTACAATACATAAAAAAAGTAAACCAGACATTATTTTCTCTCTCCCCTACTTCACTATGGTGGGATTCTGTTGCTGCGATTACTGTGCCACAAAGGTGCCTGAAGTCATTATTCACACTGCTAATCAATAATATGGATGGGGAGGAAGAGCCAGAATCTTTTTACATTGCAGTCTCATATTGCGGGGGCGGGGTGGGGGGCACAAAATATATGACCCAAGCGTTAAAAAGGGATGAAATATTAAATGGCCTCCTTATAAACTTAAATGCAAAGCTGCCACTTGTTTATAAATTTTAGCTACCCTTGCAGGCTACATAATCTGTTGTCCATTATACTTCCATGGCAGTTGTTACTGATTCTTTCCATTGTTTTCCAAAGCCAGTAGATATGAGAAAGTAGATAAATACCATTCTAAGTGACAATATTTAAGCACTTTAAGCACTATAATTTTGAATTTTGCATCATTACTCATGAAAATTAGGGGAGTAAAATTTGACCTTAAGAAACTAATTCAGATTTCTACATGCTGCAGCAATACAACAAGCTCCTTCCTCTCTGCCTTCCAAATAAACAAGTTAAAGGAAAACAGTGCAATGGTAAAAACACTGAGGTAAGAATACTTGCATCTCCACTCCATACACTTATAGCACTGTTCCTACTCAGGAATTGTACCCAGGAACTCTAGTTTCATCTCTTCTACTCTGCAAAGTAGAAACCATCATGCAGTTCAGTAACCCTGTTTCAGTGACAACATTTTCACAGTTGTCCAGGAAGCAATTAACTGATATATCTTCCACAATAAAGAAAGCTATGGCATTGCATCACTTTCATTCGAGGAGAAATGAAAATAAACCATGTTCTTTCACGACAAGACTGTGCCCACTATCTTTCAGAACAAACACACCAAACTGATCTGTAAAACAACAGCATAAACCATGCTGTTCACACATGCAGAGTCTCAAGTTCCTGCCAGGCAATACTGGTGTTACTATTCACTACAACTAACAGGAACCCTTACTGCTACTAGCAATGTTTTCCTCGTTTCATTGCATGGCCAAAAGTTGCTCCTTCAGAACAAATTAAAAGCACACTTGGTAAAGGAAGGTCTTTAGGAAACCATTACAGGATTTCGAGACTATTTGTGTCATCACTGTGTGGTGCCTTTTTTACAAAAGGGCAGGGTAGCAGATTGTGCAGTATGTTTGCAAAACCATAATGCTAGAGATTTTGTTTGTATATCCAGACAGAGGAAACACTTCTCTTTACTGGCTTTAAAAATGTCAGTGTTTAATATATTCCCTGCCAAGAAAGCAGACTTCATTCTCAAAGGTAGAACACTAGCACTCACTAAATGGCTGGGTGCCTCATAACACTGCTAACAAGCTACAAACACTCTTACATTTATGGATTTCCCTAGTTTGAAACCAGCCAAATTCAGCCACTTCTATACATAACAGACCCTCTAAATACATAAGAGAAGATCCTGTCAAGTCTCAGTTCCAGCCCTCTTTACCAACTCATCATGTAAATTCAGAGGTTAAAAAAATATTTATGGGCAAATGTATATTTTAAATTAATAATGTGTCTTTCTTGTCATTGTAGAGCATACTGCATTTCTTCTGCTTAAGTTATGTATGCCCAAATCTTTCTCCATCCAAGCATTCCTACTGACTTACTTCAGAGAAACCATTCATACAAGTTCATTGTTTCAATGTGCAACTGAATCATAGAATCATAGAATGAAACAACATAAAGGAAAACCATACGTTCTCAAGGAAAACTGATTTAATAAATACTACACCAGTAATAACAATGATAATAGCTACACTAATATGCTACTATCTAACTTCAAAACATCATAGTAACAACACATCATAGTGATCAGTGACAGCATGTATGTATGGTAGATATTTGTTCTTAAGTTCATTTAATGGAAGGGTCACAGAAAATATAAAGGAAAAATAAAAAAAAAAATCATAGCCCTTAATCATGTAATTAAATTATGCACAGATGCTATCACATCCTGCCGTCACAAATCTTGGAAAGAAATAGCCACAAATAATGCATGCATTACATTTTCAATGTTGTATTCAGTCGGATCCATCTAAAGACAGCAACAAAACTTACAATGAAATGTCTGCTGTGTCTACTTCCACAAATGTTTTTTTCAAGTGTTATTTCCTCAGTAATACTTTGTGTACTAATGATGATTTATCCAAGAAGGGAACTGAAAAAATCTAGATTTTACTTATAAAAATAACAACATTCTGTATGTACTCAAATATAATTGTACTGGTGCAATGCTTTAACGCTGCTCTCTGTGCCACACCTGTATAATACCTGGTTTCTAGTTGTCCTACCATTCAGGTTATCCCAAACATGCAAGACTGGGAAAATAACAGAATTTGTGCTCCCTCTGTTGGCTACCTTGCTCTTAGGTAATAAAATCATCAGCCATTTCACATAAAATGAAAAAAAATCTGACTGGGAGGGAGCACTATTTTACTTTTTTAATAGGATACAAAAATTATTTACTATGCAACAGAGAATTATTTTAGCAAGACAGGAAACACACAAGCAATTAAAATGCCTGAGCTCCAACTGGGACTTGACCAGGCCTTAAATTCTGCCAGCTTAAGTAGCTACTCTCAAATTTTTTTGTCTCTGACAAATCACGACACATATTGTTAAAATCATTAGGCTTAGACATGCAAACAAGTATGTAAATGCACAAAAAAACACTTATGAAAAACTGTGCAGCTGCTTGTAAATGCCAAAGTTTAACCACAAAAGCAGATTTGGAAAAATACCGGGCTATATATGCATATTCATAGCATGTCAGACCAAGAAATCTAAATCAAAGTTTTAAATTTGGAAAACAATTCCTGCTTTATTCAAATTAATGCCAACAGCCATTTTGTTCAGTACTACAAATCAAGCAATCAGTAATAGACCTAGTAAGTGCAATGTCTCAAAGCTCTAATACTGGTCATAATCTTGCCTCCATTTTCTACATAGGTAATTAATCTGTATGGTGTCAACAGGTCAGACCTCCTTACTCAGAAACACTATCAAACAACTGCACAGCAAGCACACCAGAAATGGAGGTTCATCTCCTGTTGAGAGCCTTCGCAATGTGAGCTTCTGAACTCAGCAGAGCTCTAAGGCAGGGGGAAAAGAATAAGATAGAGACTACAATGTAAACAGGGCTTTCCTGCAAGGCCCCAAGTTGTTAAGCAAAAATGTATTAGGTAATGACAAGGCTTAGTGAGCCACTGACTTATTAGTCAACACATGGGTGCTTGGCTGGCTGGCATTCCCAAATCAGATTGTCTGCCGGACAGTGAATTCCATTACCCTGCTCCGATAAAACCTGCAAAACCTTCAAACAACTCCTACCCTGTCATCTGGCAGGATAAGCAGCAAGCATATCTGTGTCGTCCCAGGAGTTGGGGTCTGTTCTTTCTTAGCTTTCTAGCCAATTTTACCGTGACTTATTTCTTCATCTCTCCTACACTCAGTAAAATGAACTTCAGCCTGCAGAGCTGTGGCTGTTTACTGGATAACATCCTTGCCACAAAACCAAAAATGCTGCTTGGAATATTATTGTGACATTGTACTTAAAGTGAGTGTCAACAGCTTAAAAGGTTTTCTACCTCATTTTATCAGGTTCAGTCATCTTAATATATTTTGGTTGCTAAGTATTGTATAAATTGTAAGGAAACCAACCCACGTTTTTTGCCTACTGAAGTACTGGTGTGTATGGAGCAGTGCTGAGAAGTGGATGTGAAATATGCATAGGTATAAATATTTTTCTCTTGAAAGCTAAGAAGTGGACATACTGGTCTTCAAATTGCACATAATTTGTTACTAGACTAATGGTTAGAAAAGCTTGTCCTCATTCTGTAACCTGCAGAGATTAAGATCATGTATGCCCTTGACACTAATGAAGTTAAAACGTTCCCTCACCTGCCTTTTTTTAAAGGAAGAAGAAGAAAAATAAAAGCACTGTGTTCTATTATATCCTGATTATTACTATATGAATATTTTTCTGCCTCTACCAGGACCTGGAAAACAATAGCTGCATCATTTCTACCATCTGGGGCACATGCCTTGGATTGCTAGGGTAAAACCCATATATGAAAACTGCCAGGAGGAGAGGGACCTGGGGGTGTTGGTCGACAGCCGACTGAACATGAGCCAGTAGTGTGCCCAGGTGGCCAAGAAGGCCAATGGCATCCTGGCTTGTATCAGAAATGGTGTGACCAGCAGGTCGAGGGAGGTGATTCTCCCTCTGTATTCAGCACTGGTGAGGCCGCTCCTTGAATACTGTGTCCACACATGCTATATACCATACAGAGTAGATGTCACCTACAAAGACAAAAAATATCTCAAGAGATCACCACGTAACACAGTAGTCCACCAAATGTGCAGAAATATAGCATAGAAATAACATGTATGACATTAATTTTGAATGTGGGATGACAAGAGATTAGCCAGTGAGTACCCCACCCAACAACAACTCCCTTCTTTTATTAAAGAAATGAAATGATATATTAACATTATTTTCAAAAGGGAAAATTAGGAGACGTAGATATAAAAAGGTCAAATGTAGCTGCGCAGGGGTCCTGCTCCATAGAATTTTAATAAGGAAAATCAATGTGCTTATTTCCAAAAAATTATGAAACTAAATGTGAATAAGTATTTATTTTCCTAGTCAATCATTGCTTAAAGGATATTTAAAAACAAAAGTAGAAACATAGTTACAGTGCCATCTGTTCTTTTCAGAAAACATCTATACAGTGAATTTTTTGTGCAACTTATTAGTGCAAGACCTAGTAATAACCTGTGGTGCTGCTGATCCATCTGCCACTAAATGCAGAGCGACTGTTTCTCAAGGATTTCATCAGCGTGTACATTCAATTAAATAACATAAAGTGTAGACAGAAAATTTTCTCTCAAAGCAAGGGAAATAAATTAGCGAAAAAAAATTTTCTAAAAAACAGCTCTCTACATCTACAGAGGGAGGCTTCTATAGTGATGATCTCTGCAGTATAATGAGTGGAATTACTCTGAGAGCAAGTCAGTCGCATTGAACCTCAAACATAAACAGAAAAAGTAGCGGCTGATACATCTGCAAACCCCATTATCTTTTAGAAAAGAAATTTATTTAGATTTGCAGCTTTGAAATAGAAAAATCCAGACTGCTTTAAACTGAAATGCAAATATATATATATATATATAGCTTACCTCAACATAAATTTTGAAACTGACAAGATAAGTAGACTAGCTTTTGATATAATGTATTCAAATTGGTTCTAGCCACTAACAAATTACTATGAAGTACTTTGAGTCAAAAAAAGTCTGAAAGATACCATATAAAATTCACCTTAAATTACTTAGATTCCAATCATTGCAGTTGAAGTTCCTTGCACTTCACTTTTTTTAAAAAAAAGTTTTTTCTTACATTATTAAATTAATTACAGTGCAAATCTACCTATTCATAATACAGGACTAACTTATGTGACCATAACATAACGGGTAATAGGACAGAATCAGGTAGGCAGCTCATATAGTGTATAAGCTCCTGTAACACAGGCATGCTTTAATACAGCAGCATGGAGAAGTCTTACTGTTGAGTAGTATTCCATTGAGGTTGAGAGCACACTCGTGAAGATCTGTACTACCTCCGGATCTACATAATCTACAAGAGGCAGAAACACTTTCATAAAGGCTAGAATCACTGACAGTTAACGAAAATATAATATATAAATAAATATAACTGTACAAATGCAAGTAGTTGTATAAGGGCATTTTGGTTTTAAGTACCTTAAACTGCTCAGCAATGAATCATCCCTCAGACTATAAAAAATTAGTTTGTCCTGTGACAGCTGTGCAATGATTACCCATCTAATACCTTTTTCCTAATGACACTTATTAAAAAAAATATAAACAAACAAAACCCCCAACAACCTACCAATAATAGCAAAAAAAAAAGTAACCAAATCTTTCCAACTAAGTGACCCAAATTCTGAAGTTTAGAGAAGGGGGTTTTGAAATAACAAACATACTTGCCTTTGAACCCATGATGGACTACTTCAGTAGCTATTTATACCTTTACTGCAAAGGCAGCAATACAGGTTCACAATCCCTTCGAACTGGCATAGATTCAGCCTGCTGGAAATAGAAGTTTCTGATGACATAAACGAAGAGATAATGAGAAGGGAGAAGACAGAGAAGAGTCAATAGCCTTTTGCAGTAACAATGCCTCTTTATAGTGAATATTTTACTACAGAACTACTTTACTCTGCCATATTACAACAAATTCTTGGTAAGATACTGTAGAAACTATTTAGCAAGTGACAATCCTCCAGATCCTTCTTTTCATAAGCATTCCAGGAGTCCAGACACTGGATACGGTTCTGACATGTCATCAATACTTTTAACTTGTCAAGTATTCCCTCAGATCACTGTACATGGAATTTGTACCGGATTCCAGATTTGTTTATTAGTCTACTTAGGGAACAGGAATTACAGTTAGTGATCAATATAGTACTTCCTGCCCTTAGAGCACCATCAGGGTTTTCACATGGTGTTCTGCATACTAATGGTTTCTCAACAAGAAGTGACAAGGACATTAATAAGAGGTCGTGATAGTACGAGTGGCCCAAAATCATTCATTAACAGAAAGCAAGCATCAGCTGTCAACAGCCCTGAAGATGCATGCAGTACAGAGCTTGTTCAGGTGACAGGAATATCTAATAGTAGCTGTAATTGTATAGCTAACTCCATCTCAGACAGTGATAAAATTGGCCTTTCCTCATTTCAAATCATATATTCCTCCTTAAAATGATACTGCATTTGAATTTGGGGTAAAAAAATTCTGTAACTGGTTGTGGTTCAGGGTTGACCTGGTTTCAGAAATTCATGTCTTTAAATTAGTTCTGGACTACCTGCAAGGCATGCTTTTCTAGCATTTTCAGCATTTCAGGCAACAGTGCTGTTAACTTCTGTTATGTAGATGCTTCCAGGATCTGTTTTCAGACAGAGATGAAAAAAAGGATACACAAATTTCTAAATAGCATCTGTGATTAATGAATCATCAACTCTGCAATTTTTCTATCTGTAATTCCTCTTTTTTCCCAACTTCCTGAAGGGTGGTTCTTAATATCATTTTAAGAATATGATAGGGACAGTGAGGAATGTGATGCAGCCATTTATTATTAACCCCAAGCCACCAGTGCTTGCTCAAGCTGTTAAGCTCTGTCATTATTCCAGAGCTTTCCAGAGACTAGGTGCAGAAAGGTCATCTCTTCATGAAACTGTATATCCCTTCCTTGTGTTTTACTCTCTGGGGTTAGCTGAAACGTGACCTTCGGCATGGCTTGAGGCTTGAGGTTGAAAATCTACAGATGCTGCAGCAGGTCTAAGGGCAGCAGCAGTGTGAGACTGGTTCTAAGCCAAAGCCACAAAGAAATTCCACAATGGGACTAAATTATGCTGCACAGGAGATATGTTCCTACCCCCAGGCCCCACCACCCACAACATGCTTCTCTGTTCTTTCTGCACACAGAAAAGGAAAGGAGGAAGAAAAGTACATATGACGCAGAAAACAAGCCTTATGAAGATTTAAGAAAGAAAATAATACAAAGCCTGCAGTTCAAGAACTCTGGTTGCACACTAGAAATTTACTTTCAATTTAGCTAGGATGTTCAGAGGATCAGAAAAAAAAAAAAAAACAGAAAAAGAATGCATACTTAATGCTCTGTATGTATTATAATCTTTATTTAAATGTCATGGTATCCTTTATTTTCTTTTCTAATACAATTTCTGGCCTTTCACAGTGAAGTTTGTATTTGTCAGAAGCATACTTTTTCTGTTAGACAATATTTTTTAGCATCTCAGAGTAAACATTTAAACAAAAGACTGGGGAAAACAGTATTCAATTACAGTTTTTTTTTGATGAGGAAAACACTCCACTTTTAACACACCACTAAAAAAGTCATCCTTTGGCTGCTATTTCAGTTCATGTTCAGCCGTCTTATCATAAACTATAAATAAAATAATTACGTGTATGTTCTGACAGTGGCTGGTATGTGTCTGCTTTCATGCAGGTACCTAAATAGAAACTGTTTCTGTTCCAAAGAATTTTTACTCTCAGAATCCAGTGAAACAAAGTGGCCCAAAAATCCTACATCTACCACCTTGTTATGCCCAAGGTACTTGGGAAGGAAGGGGAAGGACACTGATATCCTTCTCTTCAGGCTCAGCATTGCAAGTGTGCCCTGAAGAAATACAGTAATTATCCTTGCCTGTACTCCTGATTTGGGTGTTGGGTGTTTTGGTTTTCTTACCCCCTCCTACACTGCAAGAGAATGATTCAAAATCACCTCAGCTCTCAGATAGGAAACATAAAAGAGAAAAAGAAAGACAAGACCAGAATGCATAATGTGGGGCATTCATTGATACCTTTTCTGGAATTCTTATGCACAAATAGTTATGGAGAAAAAAGGTTAATTATAAATGACACTGTATAATTCCCACCTAAGAATACTGAGATTTGTAAAAGGAAAGGTTATCCCAAAGTCTAATAAAACATTATGCCTGAATGTCCCTTTCTCACACACCAAAGGTTACTGTTATTGTTCCCCAGCAAGGCAGACAGCTGGCATTGCGCTCTGAGCACCAAGCCAGCCACAGCCAGCAGCTCATTTACGACCCCAGCATCAGTCACTTAAAGCAGACCATTTAGCAGAAAACCTCCCAGGCTGGTCATCTTCCCATCCCTCACTCCCTGCACATGGTAGCAGGCAGGTCTAGTCAAGCTGCACAGTTCCCCAGCCTTCAAAAGCCCAACATTTTTTATGTTCATTTGAGAGGTTCTTTCCCTTGGATTCAAAGTTGCTTTCACAAACACGTTAGTGGGTAAGGGTTTCTATTGTTGCACTAAATGTGATTAATTTGTGGCATTCATGTGGCTAGTTCTGCACAGACAATGGGAACGGAGTGGCTTACACCCCATCTATAAGCAATTTATGCCACAGAAGTTCAGACTTAAAGAAAAAAGGCTTTGGCAGTAGCAAACTTCCTGCTTGTTAATAACAGCACTGAGTGAACAGCAATCAAATATTTCCGCAAAAAGAAAATAGTGCTATTACCATTAGTACCAATTACTATTAAAACAGCTAGAGACAGAAGAGCATTTTTGTCATAGCTGCACAGAAAACAAACAAAACACATTAAAAAAGCAAAATCTGAGTCTTATGTTTCATTTTGTTAATTCATAAAACAATATGCACTAAGGAAGCAGGGATATGAAGCCCAAATAGAAATATTATCTGCTTTAGCTCAGATACTCAGACCTCACTCTTCCACTTACAACTACAGTTCAAGAAATGTGAAGTTAACAAATAGCAAGAGGAATATTTATTAAATTCTCTTCTTTTGGTACATTATTCTGCCTTAAACCCTGAATAACGGTCCTATACCCAACTCTATCACCAATCTTAGCTTCTGTTTGATGGACCAAGACAGCAAAAAATCAAAAGCATCTGCAATCATCTCCATCAAAGAATATTCACACTTTATTCCAGCTTCCCTTTTGTACAGGCAAATGTTGGAAGATCGCCTCTCAATCTTCCCAAATAAACTCATTTTTACCATACACTAAGAAAGATACACTGACTCAAATTTATGCATAGATACATAGATATAAGAGTACACTACACCAAGATTTTATCTCTACAATATACACATTTGCAGGCCTAACAAAAGATATGAAGTGCATTAACAGATGTGTACAGTAAAAATAAAAAGCAGCCTTCATGTTATTCACAAAACAGGGTTTTCCAGTTCTTCTAATATCTAACATAAGCTAACTACATCCTACACAGCAGTCTCAAAGTACGCTGCCTATCATCGCTTGTATTTCATTGTTTGCTGCCTATCTGATATGGTTTAAGAGAAAATCAAGAAGTATAGAACAGAAAAACAAAAAACAGGTAAAATATGATGGATGTCTACCTAACCACACACTGGCATATGTTTAAAACTAACTGGAAGAAATTACCAAGAAGGAGCCAGTGCAGTGAACTGGTATTCTGAAATGCAATGTCAGTAAATGGAAGGTCCTCTTAATTTCTATTAATTAACCCAGTACCCTAAACTTAGTAATTACACACAGAAGCATGCCCTGCATTGGCTTTGAACTTGTTTCATAGTCAATGCATATAATTAGTCCTGATTAATATCCCACATTGCACATCAACAGTATCAACAAACGCAAATGATCTACACTGCTGCTGCCACAGGAAGTCTTAGATTTGTGCTTTTATCAAAGCATTCTGCCCAAATGGGATTGAGGGCTGATTTGGCACCCACACTCCCTGATTTAAGAGAGAAACGGTACTGCCTTCCACATAATCATCTTAATCCCCAACTAAAACACAGGGAAAGCTTTTACTTTTGTGTGAGTAATTACAACAAGTTGTTGGTTGGTGTCCAAATGGATTCATGACATTTCTTTATGACAAAAAAAACCCCACCCCACCCCCAACAACAATAACAAAACCCCTTGTATATTAGGGTATTTCAACATATAACTTTATATATATACTATACACATTTTCTTTAACTGTGAGCACCCTAGGGAGCAACAGCTATGAAACTTCACAGTGCTCACAAGACTACTTCCAGAGGGAAACAACTGTGAAAAATAAAGCAAAAGAGATTTTCGATAACGATATGCACAAAACTGACAAAAAACCCACTGCAGGAGTAGCTAATTCACTGCAGCATGTAATTCCAATGGCTTGTCCAGTACGTACATTTTGTTAACATTATTTTCTTGTATTAGATTTGTTCTAAGTGAAAGTGAGTGACTAATAGAACTGGTAGCAGCTGTTACTGGGGATCATTCCCACTTTAAAGAGAAATTGGTCTGTGCAAAAGGCTTCATCAAAAGCTGTGCAATCTACTGTGTGGCTTCTGTTCTTGTGGTTTGCCTCAGTTAGAATGGGAAACACTCCAGCATCAGGTATGTGCATAATCCAGCATGGGTGATAGTGCACAGGAAACCACCAGGTCAGTCATTCAAGCCAACGTACTCAGTGATAAAGCAACACATTGTGGTTACAAGCACAAAGCATACAACCAGTGAACTTCTCACTGTGCAGATGGCTTGCTGTCTGGGTACAGCATAATATGCACAAAGCCAGTTAAAAGGATCTCTCTTTTGACTTATTTTACTATGTTTTATTTTATAAGTGTTACATTTGGGGAGTGGATGGTCCTAAATTATACCACTCACTTTATGAACTACCATAGGAGATATCTACACCTGCCAATTAAAATGTAACAGTAAACAAATCTATGTCAGCAACTCAAGTTCTGAATAAAATTGTACCACAACTAACAAGCCACGTTCCCCTCCAGGCTACAGGAAAAAAATCAGTGAGATACTCCTGCTAGAATTTCTAGCACATTTCAAATGCACGGGTAGTGAGTAGTTCTCATACTGACGAAGGATTGCACACACACCTTTGAATGTGGAGGAATACACAGCAAAAGAACAAGCTTCCCTTACTCCAGAGAGGTGAAAGGCTTGACATTTTAGCAACTACATAACTTAATTTGAGACTAGTACTGTCTGAAAAGCAAAGGTTTTTCTCCAAAGACGGTATTTATTATTCATACACAGAAATTTCCTTACAGCCCAGCAAAACCTCTATGAGAGCAGTACCATAGAGAACCTGCCTAGTGAAATGAATTTTGAACAGACACAGCATACTAAATACTATAAAGAGTGCATAATACCCTAGATTCTGCCCAATAATGGAACAGCTAACACTAGGTTGTTGGAGTTTGGGAGTTTTTTGTAGGGGTAGAACATTGGGGAAAAAAATTGGAAGTGTTTCAGTGACAACTAATTTAGTAATAAGAGAGAAATTCGATCTGATTGTGTGAACTCTTCCTCTCTCTGCTGACCCATCGGTCTTTAGCTGCCATGGGCACCTCCAGCCCTTCCTTAACACAGGCATCCTCCTCTGCTAAAGAGGTATTTAACCTGATCAGCTGTATCCTGACCACCTTTGCCACTGCAGGACCTTAACAAGAGATAAAAGAAAAGAAAAGGGCTTAGTAAAATAAGGAAACTCGGGCCACAATACTTTTCCAACCCCAGTTCCCTTCAAAGCCTACATAATCCAAGCTGGCATCAGCAAGCGGCTGGCAGCCATATGGCTCTGCAACTCAGCAGCGGAGACACGAGTTGAAAGAAACACACATAGCCTTCACTGAAAACAAGCAAGACAAGCAAATGCTGAAGTTTTATAAGCAAATATTTACAAGGCACAGTTATAAAAACTTTATATCCTGCCAGTGAACACTAGGGTATGGAGTTATTGTAAAACAAACTAAGAGGTCTACAAAGCAAATTAGAGTTTTTTACCTCCTTCTCTCCCTTCCATAACGCTCCTATTCTTAATCCTACCTTCACACTTAATTCAACCCTCTCTTTTCACATTGTTTTGTCACTGGGATTTGACAGAAGTACAAAGATATTTTGTAGTAACAGTTTTCTGCACCACTAGAGTGTGGCCCCTTTTATCAATGCCCCTGTAGTACCTCAGGGTTTGGACAGAAAATCCTGTGTAACACAGGCAGCAAGCTTGTCGGCCTGCACATTCCCACCATCATCAATTGGAAACGCTTACTTAAGAAAATCTGCCAATATGTTCCACTCAGCTCTGCCTGATCTGACAGGCAATGTCGCTGCTGGAAACAAGTAGCAGACAAAATAATGTGAGGGCTGCTGCTGCCAGCCCTGAAAGTTTCCCCTTTCTACTACCTACAACTTCAGATGCACTATCCTGCGGCAAAATAACCCCAAACCCTGCTCCTTCTCACCTGTGAGACAACAACCTGCCTTGAGGTCAGGGTGGGCTGGCTGCCTCAGAGATCACTGGGGACATCTGTGTTCCCTCCCTTCTGTCTCCTCAGAATATCACAAAGAGAAGGAGAGATATATGAGTGAGCAGGGACATAATGGCTAAAACAAATCAGCAGTTGTAACAACCTTTAGTTTGTCTGGCATAGCTTTACTGTTCCACTTTAGGTAAGACTAATCCCACGAAAAGAGGGAAAGGGAAAAAAGAAAGTGCCAGTGAAAGCAAGTGTGCTGTTCTCTCTCAAACATATCTTACCATCTGGCTAAATATTCTGGGTTCATTATTAAGTGTCTCAATAAAATAATACAATTCCCTTCTACTGGCCATTAGTCTCACTATGCAACATTAAAGACTATTTTCTGCAACAGTAAGTCCTTCAGGTTTTCACTGGTGCAATATTTTAGCTTATCAAAACATCTATACTGAGGTTCATGGTTTCTCTTTTATTTGGGATGGGAGGGAAACTCAAAAAGAAAAATAAAAATCAATACATATCAGCTTTGGTAACAGCAGCTCTTGGCAAGCGTTCCTTCTTTGAATAAAGCTGTCAATGTAAATATGAGCTTAAGGCCAAACTTCCAGAAAAAGTTACCCTCCCAGACTGAAATATTAATGATTACAAACATTCTTTCTTTGTTTCCACCCTATCCCTGGCATTCTTTGTTTTCCTGTGGTAATCGGCAGAGGCAAGCTGTCAGTTCTATGTGCTTGTTGGGAGCACAAAGGAGAGTGTGATGCGATGGCAACCCTATCCTCCCCAGCCTGCCTGCTCCTAAAACAAACAAACAAAAAGCAGCAACAAACATCATGCTAAATCCTTTGGGGGTTGGGGGAAAAAAACTTAATCTGATTGATCATGCTTAAGACTGTGGAGGAGTCATTCACAGATAACTACCACATTGGATTCTGGCACGCATCCAGAAATTTGATGTGCTAGAATTATACATGGTGGCATGTGTCAGGTCATCTCACTGCACCTAACAATTGTCTCCAGCTTCATTTCAAGCTAATTAGCTGCAGAAGTCAATTGAGAAAATTCTCCCCTTCATGGGGGATTCACATAAAGACCTCTAAAAAACATGATCACTTCCTACAAAAATGAGGAACTGGGATAGACTAGAAAATTCTGTTCTAATTCAAGATGACCAACATTTATCAAAAATCTGTCAACATTATCAAGTACTAATAGGCTAGAATCAAAATTTTTGCAGAAATGAAAAGAAAAAAATGAATAAACTAGCTCTGGCCAATCAGAGACCTCATGGGTTTAACTTGATATGCCATTAATATGAAAAGCATTTGACAGTTTACATACGGATGTGCCCTAGTGCTAACAACCTTTGGCTTCTACATTTTCCAGATGGCAAGAGATTAGGCTAAAGCCTTTATTCTCATAAGAAGATTTTTTCCTCCATGGAAAACCTATAAAGGACAATTCTTCTCCAAACGTCAAGTCTCCTTCACAAATGTCTACTCAATTCCAGGCTTTAACTAATGTCTACTAAAAGTCTTTAGGCCTGAAGCTGTGCAGAAGGAAAAGAATAAAACCAGAATAAAGAAGTGATAAACTAAGCTTAATGCTTGCCTTTAAAAGATATGTTGACAAAAGCAGTGGGGAATGTTTGGACCATCGTTAATTTAAAGAAAATGTTGGAAAGCTTTAATTGCAGATATGAACACCCACTTGAGTTTGATCTTGATGGTCTTAAAACAGGAAAAGAACGTAAGCCTACTTACGTATTAAAAATGCAGTTATGTTAATTTCAGTATGTACCATTTTTCTCACTTAAATTTATACCCATCATTGACAAAGACTTTGAAGAACATTCCTATTTAATATGGTAAAGAGACATGACACAGGGCACTGTGTCTGCTTTGGAAATGTTAATATGAAAAATGGTCCCTCGACAAAGCATGACACTATTTCCCATTAATCCCCAAAATACAGCAAAGAGGGAAACTGGAGTCTTCCACTGCTTCTCACACAGGGGAAGACATGGATGATTAATCAAAGCAGACCATAAAGTGAAAACATACTATGTGAAACAGAACTCTCGCAGACAAAAATTCATACCAGATTAAACATTAAAAAAATAACCAAATCATATTCTTTAGCATCCAAGGTAACAATAAAGTCATCGACAAGAGTTGTTCTCTTCTCCCTCCAACCATCACAACACATTACCTCATTTGTTGCTTTACTGGCATCACCATAGTAACCTTTGTCCTGCAAGAAATATTCTCCAGGGGTCACCACCCCCTCCAGCACATGCCTTCAACACCTCATATGCTGTGCCATATAAATTGACTTGTCTCTGAAGACTCATAGTAAATTCAAGCGTTCAAAACACGCTGCCCCTCACCTATTACGGGATCATCTCGAAATGTAAGCTTAACAAGTGCTTTACACAGAACAGATTTTAAACTGATCAACATATTGGCTCAGTCAAAGATGTGGAGAAACAGAGCAACTATTACCATGACATTATTCCCTCAACTAAACTGCTCTCCCACTGGCCTTTGACAAGTCGTTTTACACATGATCATTTTTCATTCACAAATATATCAACTGGTAAGATAAGTTTATAACACTTCCCACATAACAAATGTCACTCAAGACTCACACGACAGAACAGTCTTGCAAACATATAACTTCAGGATATTATTTAAGGAAGTGACCTAAGAGGATTACTTCAGAGTGCTGGGGTTTCCTTGACTGTCCCAAAAAAAAAAAAAGGGGGGGGGGAGAGGGAAAAAATTAGATGATATATCAAATGACCTTAGTACTTTCAAAGGGGTAAGATCTGCAATTTCGTTTGTAAAATAATAGGGGCAACAGTCAAATACTAGAATTAGTAGCAGGGCTCAGAGATGCAAAAATAATTGCCGAAAAACAGTCTCTTGTTACAAAAGACAGGAGGTCTTTTTCTTCCAGGCAAGTTATTATAACATTTTGCATCAATTCTGGAATCTTACGTGACTATCAAACTAGAAAAACAGAACGGTTCGACACACTCCTAAACAACACTTCTTTTCAGTCCCACCCTTGGCCTGTCTTGGGCTGTGTGGACCCCATCCAGCACATAGGGACAGTAAATACTCTTCTCTCCCCACCTCCTCACTAGCAGAGGGGAAATCGGTTTCAGGATTCAGAAATGAATCAACTCAAACTCTGCCTGCTTTGTCTGTGCTGCTGCTCTGGGTGACAACTCCTTTGTTACTCACTGTCCAGCCAAACCACTTCTACTGCTTCTGCAATACAGCTTGGTATGGCCCTAGTAAGTCAGGGCAGGTTTGTACACTTTTACAGGTACATTTCTGCTTTAAAACCAGACTATTGTTACCAAAGCCCCTTTATGAGCATATGTTCCAAAACCTCTATGGCACTGGTACCTTTTGTAAAAGCACCGTAGTGGTGAAAAGCAGTTAGGGGAGTAATCTCTTAAACTTATTGAGATTTAGCCAAACACAAAGTTTCTGGTATTTCTCAAATGTTCAAGAGAGTATTTCATTTGTTTAACAAATAAGGAAAAATTATAAGAAGGTTAATTTGGCACAGGAGAAGATGAAAGAAAAGAAAGTATATCTAATTGCCTTTTAATATTCAACTGTCAGCAGCTTCTTTATCTGCTTTCAAGAACTTTCTGGTATTTCTCAGTGCCCTTTGAAATGACAAATTTCTTTGAATCCTCATGAAGACTCAGTTCCATCTCCTTTTAAGCATGTTTCAAACTCTTCCCGTTTTCCTCCTCAAATATCCCTCAGTTTCTAAACATCCTGCATATTTTTTCTTCTACTTATCTTGGTACTGCATTTCTACGGGGTTCTTTAATTCATAGGGTTTTTATTTCATGCTTTTCAGGTATACTTAAAAAAGACATACAAAAGCAAATAAATTACTCTACGTCTGCATGGATATTTAATGAGAAAAAAGAAGTAGTATCTGACTACTTTTGATGAACCACCAGATTCTAGAGATGAATGGGACAGCAGGAAATACCATGAATATATTTTGACTTCCAGTTCCAAAAAGCCAGCTTCTTTTAGGATTAAATTAGAAGGCTCTTTCTCAACAGGGAGAGCTATATTTGTTTGTCAAAAAAACCCAAACCCAAACTTATCAGAAACCTAAAGTTCTGCTAAAGACAATGTTAGTATAGTACAGTCTACAAAAGGAAACCTGGGCAAAGAGCAAATCTCATTTTTTCCTTTGTTATCTTCTAGTGCTTTTTTTTAAAAAAAAAAAAAAGTAGCTTTACAAGTAGCCAAAACAAGTTTCAGTTGGGTTTTTTGAAGGGGAGAAGGTAAGGGTCAGGTGGGGGAAGGCATCTTTAAAGCCCTATTAGTAGATTGTAATAGGAATATGACTAAATACATCCTTGTAATGTAGCATCCAGTGGATAAAATAGATGTGTTCTGCACCTTGCAGATGTACAGTTCCAATCACTTAATAAAAATAAGACTGAGCAGTTTCAAGAAAAACAGAAATTAAGGATCATTTTCACACTGTTCTCGGTTTATTGACTACTTTTCTGTACCAGTAGATGACACTTTCCCCAGATGGTAAGCTCAATTGCATTCACAGATCAAAAAGACCACAGGTAAATCATACAGTTTTTCACCTTTCACTGCCAGCACCTTTTTCTCGGGTCACGAAGCCTAAGTCAAGTTCCTCACTTTCAAAGCAGCAAAGAGCATTCTTGTGTCCTTCAGAGTTCACCTGAAGACATCATTCACACTTGGTTACTGCCTTATTAAACAAATGAATATCAAACACATGAACAGTACAGCTCTGGGATTCTGGTAAAGGTGTAGGTTTTGTGTTTTTACACAGGTGCTGTTTATACAGCAGTATTTTCAGTACAGACAAAAAGTACATCTGCCTTTGTCTCAATGATGACTTCTATCTATTAAACTGCCAAGTGATTAAGCTGACAGAACCAGAGAGCTGCAATTTGGCTAGTAGCACCTGGAAATTAGAGCAGGTCTTAACAACAGTGTCTGTTTCTCCAGTGTACCTAACATTCCAGGTAGACTGCATGCAAAATCCACTTGTCCAACACAGAACAAGGAATTATATCATTACGAAGTATAAAGAGATATCAGCTTGGCCTCTCCCTGTGTAGAAATCTGGGCATATTGTTCTGCTAGGTTTTGTAAAGGGGAAGATGATTTTATTTTAAATTGCTGAGCTCCATTAGGAGGTACTTCTGTGGAAACCTAAAAAGTAAGATTAGTTAGGTGATCTTTAAATGTAAAATGTGTCCCTCAATAGCTTCAGCCACAGTGCTCATCTTTCCTTTCTGAATAAAACCATATACCTTGCCAGAAGTTAAATTATATCATTGAAAGAAATCACAGATCTTGTTTACCATCCAAAAGCTGGGAAAAAAATTCTCAGCCTGCTGGATCTTAAAAACAACTTAAGGGCCCCATTTTAATCCAAAAGGTTTCACTTATCAATTGGGATTTGGCTGGAGTGCAGGGTGGAGACACCCTTTTATAACTGTAGGTTTTAGGTATGCCTGTGATTATAAAAGTGCGCTCTCTTTATACATACAAATACTTTGTTTTTAAACGAAAAAACTGACTGCACTACTTCATCCTGCTTAGCAAAAATTTGCACTAAACATACTTTGTACAACTTTGGGCAAAAGACAATCTTCAAATTGTGAAGAGGCAAGCAAATTCATTTTGCCCTAGTAAGCATGAACCTGTACAAACACTACAGTGGAATGCTTCGCACACCACCTTTACAGCTAATCCAAGGGGAAGCTAAGATTCTCACTTCAATAGCTGAGTTGTCTAGCAGAAAGTAACAGGGAGCCTTCCCACCTTCAATGAAAACCAAAGTAAAATGTTTTGTTCGAGGTCAGCTCACTCTCAAGCTTTTTCTGTGCTCAAATGTCTCAGTCGCCTCCACGCATATCTTTGAAAGATCCCTGCAGTGAGCTCTAAAAGTCCTTCAAATCTTCACCAGACTAAAACTGGAAATTCAGGATGAAAGGAAATTGAAAATGAGCAACAGCAAGCACTAAGAGGTTACTGGAGCACCAGCTGCAACTCTTACCTATCCATTTTATAAAGCATAGTTTATGATTTCTTATGCTAGATATAAGACTGTATTCAGCAGTAATTTGATTGCTGCTTTGTTCAGTAACTTTACATGATGGTTGTTTTCACTCTTGCCTTCTTATAGCAACTGTAATTTGTGATGAGGAGATGCTGTGCCGATTAAAGAACACAGAATGCTCACTCTTAAAAAGTCTTTCTTGATAAATCTTCCATGAGTTTAAAATATATCACTTACTATACAGAATATAAAAACTGATCTTACATGCTCTGGACAAGATGCGCAGCAACATCTCAGTTCCATCATCAAGACACTATATTAGTCAGATACATAATCACACTCTTGAAGCTGCAAAAAATGTGTATTCAGCAGCACAGACATTCACATAATAGCTTCTGACAGTCAAGTAGAAGCTTGAGTAGTGCTTACTACTGTAGATTCAAGGGTTTTAAATTAAAAAAGTACCCATTTAAATACTTTTTAAACACATTAATCTGTAGGTAACTCAAGTTCTGTTCCTCAGGTGTTTTAATTTCACAATGACATTCATAAAAATGACATTTTAAACACTTAATCTGCTTTGATTACTGTGCCCCTACCTTTTTGAATGGTGTCAAGATCTTTAGTTTCAGAAACTTTATTTCCACCAAAATATCAGTTTCTGTCTGTTAATTGCCTTTGAGGTGGTGGTATTTTCAAACCACGTTCTAAGATCTCAACACATTTTTTCCGCTTCTTTTTTTTTAATTCCTTACAACCTATGGGCAACTAAAAACAATTTTGTGTAATTTTAGGCTATCAGAACTATTCATAGAAGTATCCAGCAGTACTTACGCATAGCGAAAAAACTCAGTGTCTGTTCGAAATCATGAGAAATGCCTTAAAAAGCTTAAATTCTCATTTTTAACCAATATTTTAACAGAATCTACAATTAACTATTATTATTATTATTATTCACCAACTGCCAAAAGCCAGGGTAGCACATAAAGGAAATACATTGATTTATATTTGCAACATACTTCTAAACCATCTTAGGAGCCTTCAATATTGTTACTACCAGAGATTCATAGACCTACTTCTGCATGAGAGTGCCAATATCACTGCTCTTATTATCCAAACTAATCTCTGCGCACTCAAAGCAAAAAAAACCTGATTCTCTGTGCAAGAATCAATAGCATTTATCATAGAATCATAGAACAACCAGGTTGGAAGAGACTCACCGGATCATCGAGTCCAACCATTCCTAACAAACACGAAACCATGCCCCTCAGCACCTCATCCACTCATGCCTTAAACACCTCCACAGAAGGTGAATCAACCACCTCCCTGGGCAGCCTGTTCCAATGCCCAGTGACCCTTCCTGTGAAAATTTTTTTCCTAATGTCCAGCCTAAATCTCCCCTGGCAGAGCTTGAGGCCATTCCCTCTTGTCCTGTCCCCTGTCACTTGGGAGAAGTTCCTTCCTCTCCACAACCTCCCTTCAGGTAGTTATAGAGAGCAATGAGGTCTGCTCTCAGCCTCCTCTTCTCCAGGATAAACAACCCCAGCTCTCTCAGCCATTCCTCATAAGGCCTGTTCTCCAGCCCCTTCACCAGCTTTGTTGCTCTTCTCTGGACATGCTCCAGAGCCTCAACATCCTTCTTGTGGTGGGGGGCCCAGAACTGAACACAGGATTCAAGGATCAGTCTCACCAGTGCTGAGTACAGAGGGAGAATAACCTCCCTGAACCTGCTGGTCACACCGTTTCTGATACAAGCCAGGATACCATTATATAAACAGATGTTTAATGACTCCTTCCTTGTGAGTTTATAAAACTTACCAAGCAATTGTAGTAATGCCAGGTGTGTAAGTACAGAATAAATTTGGCAACAAAAGAAAGCAAGCCATTGTAACCAATGCTGCATAACACTGGAAAGGCTAGAACAGAGCTAGGCACCTCTGAGCTCCTTTCAGAGACCTCAGTAATATCAGGCAACTTGAAAATAACCCTTCAAGCACTATTTTCTTCTAGCTTTAACAGTCATGCTCAGAACTTAAATTAGACAGCTTGCTCCTCTGCTCAGTTCAAAAAGAGACTATGTACCACTGAACTGGAAATTGTATTGCTTATGGTGCATGCACTCAATTGTAAAATGACAACAAGCTTAACTGTTTGAGAGATTCAGCTCTGAAAAAGTAATTCCTGTAAAATCACTGCTTCTTTGCTTCCGTATTACAACACGGCATTAATTTACAGCCACAGTTTGCTGCAGTAAAGAAGTATGAAACCCACAAAACAAAGCTCATAAGCACTCATCCAGCCATTTTAAACAACAAATAAGCAGAATTTCAGCTTTTTGGACAAACAGCTTAGACAAATAACTTTACAGTCCAGATTACTTCTATGGTTTCAAAGAAGAGGAGTCTCCATGCTGTGTCTACTCAACCGTAAGAAAGTGGTTGGGTACTTCCTAAGGTGCATGGTGATTACTTTGTATTTTAAATACTTCAGGGGAGGAAAAGAGATGCAGAAAAGAGGTGCAGAAAATAGTTTATCATGCTTTTTTCACAGCTTGTCATTATTTGAGTAAACATATCACATCTTTAGAAATTAAAATGGAAACAACAGCTGAATCATAACTTTTCAGCTTGGCAACATTTACAGTATGTGACAGAAGATTAAGATAAAATAGGGTTAGTAAAGCTGGAAGCTTATTCAAAATACTACAGCAGAAATTATTTGTTTCTTGGCTTACATATATTTTTATAGGAGAAGGGAAAAAACAAAAACATTGGGATGATTTACATTTGCAAAGAGGGGCAAAATGAAAACTGAGAGGACGGAAAGCAAGTTAAAAAGAATTGATCTTTCACAGACATCTCCGCAGATTCAAATACATGCCCACTGTTGGCTGAATCTGCTTAGAGAACACTGCCAATCAACACGTGGCTCATAGGCAAGAAGAAGCCTTCTTCCAGAAATGTTTCATCCCAAGAGTAATTCCCTCCACAGTACGGCCCTGGAGAAACTATGTGAATTTCCAATACATACAATATTTTATATAACTCACTGCTGCAAGCTGAGCAGCAGCTCCTGGGACCTCCCCCAGTAGCCAAAAAGGTACATTCATAGCCTGAACACAGCAATTCCAATGAAAGGCTATTTACAAGATGGACTCTCAAGAAAACGCTCTGCAGGTGCCCAGATACTCCAGGCTTAAGGAGTCTGCCAATGCAGTTGGTACAAATCTTCTCAAAATATGTTACACTACAAGGCCTTTATTCTTTAAAATGTATCTTCTTCAGCCTTGACACAGCACACTCAAAACCAAAAATCCCATACTGGTCAAAAATAGAACAGCAGAGGTAGCATCAGGAACAGAAATCTTTTGACTGCACCTGCAGTCTCGTAGATCATGACAAGACAGCATCCACCATAATGCTTTGCCTTCCTGTCCACGTGGCCAGCTTTCTCTTCATTTTTTTTACTGTCATGTTGCTCTGTTCTTAAGGCACAAAACACTTAAGAGACAGAACAAGAAGATTTTGGAGTTGGGAGAACCTGAAGAACAGAAACAATCCCATGCATATTTTTCTTTTTTAATAAGTGATGCTCAAGTTCCTCCCATATTCATACATTCTTTATCCTGTTTTCACTGCACTGACACTAATCCACCCTGAAATTGGCTGATTCTACCCTAGCCATGTTTATAAGGAAGCAAGTTTCATTTGGTTGTCCTCATTCAGAGACTAGTTTCTGCTCTTGGCAGGAGAGATTATTAAAACCCATATATTACAAGGACATGCTTTAAAGTGACTCAGCTTTGAAAGATAACTGTATTATATCAGCTTTGCACTCCCTAGGTCACAGAGAGGGAAAGGTAGCAGTAAAAATCTCAAATGGAAATTGCTTCCTAAGTATATTATCCTCCATAAAAGCCACTTAGCAACTACCAGTACCCACAAGACAAAGGAAAAAGTACTTGTAACAGGACCAAAGGGGGAGGGGCATGGTAGACTCATTTGCATTATCACATTGAACACTAATCACAAGAAAAAAACCAAATTCTCCCTGCTTCTGACTTCTATGGTGCAGGCAGTGTTTCATTGACCAGCTCTGCATCAGAATTCCCCTTCAGCAACACATGCAGTCTCACATGAGGCCTTAAGCTATCCATGGTATCTAAAACTGCTAGGGTATTTTATGGCACAGAATACATGATAATTTTATATTAGCACACTTCAGCGCAACTCAAACACACTCTTCCATCTAGGATTTGGGTAACACTTTCCTCCTTCACAAGAACTCTTGCAGAAGGAAGGAAGGATACTTCTTCCATTTTCTGGGCAAAGAGGTAAGTCCTTTGCTGCTCTTTTCTCATTATTGTTCTAAAACATTCAAAAATTACCAGCCTTAACTTCTTTCTTATTCATTGTTTCAGCAACTGCTACTAATCCCAAGACAGGATTTCTTCATAAGTCCTACCTGTCACTTTTGTTGGGGGTCACCCCACCACAACTCCTCTAGTAAGTAAGCCAAGAATGATGTACTCTTTCCAGTTGCTAATTCCTAATTCTCTACATCTAAACACCATACTAGGAAAAAAAAAGTGTTGCTGGTTTGTTTTCCAACCATTCCTCTTACATAAAAAAAGGAAAGACACCAGCCACAAAAAAAGGCAGTGTTAATTTATGGTTTCTTATACATTTCATTTCAAATGAGAAGTAAATTCCTATCATTTTCAATTCAAATAAATGGTATCTAAATAAAACATATATATTCCTCTACAAGTTTAACAGCTTTTCAACCTCCTAACCTACGGAGCTGATAATTCAATACAAATGAAAACCAAACCCCTATCTGCTGCTGCTACAGCAGCATCTTGAATTAGAAAAGAAATGGGCATCAGCTGCCTCCATACACATGTAGTGAACTCCCTGTCCACACAGAGCTGTTCAAATCAGTAAAATGGGCAAAGTTAAAGCAGACCAAATTCTGGAAGAACAACCACAAATTAGAGATGGAAGACACAACAAAATCCAAATCCTCAACTGCAATTAAACTGACATATGGAGGCTGAGGTACTTCCTATTTATTCTCTGATCCCAAGAGGTATTTCCTAAATTTACTGCAATTCCAAGAGGTCCTTAAAAACAGCAAGAGACAATAATGCTTAGGATGAATTCATCAGACAGCCAAGAGGTTAGCAACAGATACTTTTGACTAATCTGTAAATGGGATCCAAATATACTTTGTCCCTGAGGACAGAAGAAAGCACCTACAAAAAGCTTTAGAGAAAACCTGTATTTGGCAATAAACTCATATTTCATCATGCATTAAAAAATCAGACACAAACTACAAAGTATTACCAATCCCTAAATATATAAATGAGTTTCACAAATGCAAACATAATTTGACCCTTCTGGGGTGCATTCCATCTCTGAAATCTTAAACTCTAAGGCAACACTAAGAATTATGGGATTCTTGAAAGGCCTAAGAAAACACATTCAAATGCATGTTAGATACACAAAATGTATAGCTCAGTGTCAAATGTCCACATCCCAGAATTCTCTTTGCACATGTGACTACAATTTATGCTACACATACAAGTGCAATGAGGAGATGCCCATAGCTCCATTACTGTTAGCAACAGACTCAAAAAAAAAAAAACACTGTCATCATCAAAAGCCAAAATTACACTTGGTCTCATTTCTACCTCCCATAATATATAGCTACTTCCTGAAACAAACATCAGTATGTATTTACAGCTGTGCTGACTTTCACAGCTACGTTACAAGTTCATTAAGCAGCAACACAGCTAAGATTATTTCTCCAGTACTTCAATACTTGAATGGACTGTCACTTCTGGTATACAAACTGACTCAGTCTGTATATAACATGCACACAGTTCGTACTGGTTTTCAGTCCATAAACAGCAATGATGAGTATATCACTGCCTGTCTCCATCAAGAACGTGGCAGGCATCACAGCAGTGAATCAACTCAGGTGTGAAGAGGAATCAAGTGTGCATCATTTTCAACAGCAAAAAGAATATTAACCGAGATTAACATTTAATTCCTTTTACTCAAAAGCTCCCTGGCCATTCTCAAGTAACACAACAACAAAACTTTTGAAATAGATCCAAACAAGAACAGAGACAGGGGTTAAGAACTGTAATTCACTACTTCAGACACGCAAAAAATTACTGCCTTTCTAAAAAAGGACTGAGTGCATTGACAGATGTCTCTGGCAAACCAAGAACAGCTAAGTATGAGCTGCCCAACTGCTTCTCCATCACTGAGAGACCACTCACCTGTCTTTACCCACAGTCTTCAGTTCACTTGCTCTCCTCAGCAGCTCAGACTAATGCACTGACCTGTGAAGCAGGAAGGGTCACATATTCCCTTTTAGCACCTATGTACAAAGCTGGTAACCTCTGGCAGAGGGTTAAGTGAATACATCATGCTGAACAGCAGTAATTATGGCTGAAAGGGTGAAACAGATTGACAGTGAAGTAAGCTATTAAAATTGACCAGAGAAGAATTGCCAGATCTCAACTCTCAACCCCTAAATCTCTGTTTTGCAAGAACTGCCCAAAACTCATGCTGAAGATGATTTGTCATGTTGTGTGTTCATTCAGATGGACCTAGGAGCACAGCATATAGCACAGTACTGCAGGCTGTGAGGGCAAAGAGAAACTGAGGAAGAAACAAAGACAACCAACCACCAAATGGGGTGAAGAATTAGCCACAAGGCAAGACTTACGAAACAATTTCTAAAAGCTGATTTCAGACAGTGATCATCCTACTTAGCTATCTGTGGAACAACCAGGCACTCCTTAAATAGAGGAATTATGTCAAGGGAGCAATCCAGAAATGTCTTTATTTTCTTTCTTCATGTAAACACACTTTTATTTATAAGATAATCGGTATAAGCCTAGATCAGAAGGAATGGAAAGGCTAGAAATCAGAAGAAAGTAAGCTCTACCTCCAGGTATTACTACAGACTAAGTGTGAACACAGGGGAGATGGGTAGAGAAAGGCAATAAAAGCTTTGTACAGCGTAGAGTGAGAGAAGGAAAATTTAACCTTATGCCAAGCACTGCAATGTGATTGTCATGTAGCTGCACATCTTGCACCTCAAGTGACATGCACATTGTGGTCAGACCCTCAGTGCCCTTCACCTCTTGTGAAAAACTGACCATCAGTTGACACTCAGGTACCTTCTTCTTGGTCTACCAGACTTTCTTTTCAGATTTCTTCAGCTAGAAAGCCAACGTTGCCTGTAATGAAAAACTCAATCTCAACTAAAAGGCAGTATATATTACTAGGTGTTCAATTTATAATAGGGAGTAACAAGACCCTAAGCACTACAGATCCAGAGGAAGTCACAATATTAAAAAGATTTTCATCCAGGAGCTACGGATATTTGGCCATTTCATGTTTGGAAGTTCTGGTTTGTAGCAGTTTTGTTGATATACAGACAGAAGACTCTTGGCAGGGTACTATGTTTGTACTACAAGACAACAGAAAATCACTTCCAGGATTTGCCCCTCCTGATAGGCTTCCTTACCACTGATGGCAAAACATACCCTGAATGAGGTGTAGTAGAGGAAGTTGGCTTTAAAATTGTTGTTAAAGTTGTCTTACACAGTTGGATAATTTTATGAATATGGTGATAATTATAACCTTTAGAATTCAACACAGGAACAGCAGATGGAACCTAATTAAGAGAGAAAAATTATTAATTCACCTTCATAAGGAGTGAGAATGGTAACAGCTCTTTGCAGGGGAAGGTCCTCTGTGTCATTTAATAAATGCAGAAAACAACTACTATACTGGGGACTCACTGAGAAATAGATATATCTCACATGGGAAGCTAAGTTCACCTACTTGAAGCTTAAGACACTAAATAGATAAGAAAAAAGAATAACAGCGAACAGTGGTAGTTTCTTTCACAGCAAGACTGCTATGGTCTGCCTGCATCTTCAGCTTTAGCATACAAAGAAAGAGCAAAATATTGTTATTTCTTTCAAGCTGTTTCAGTTACCTTCACTTCAGTTTCATGAGAATTTCTTTCTGAACTGACTTCCTCTGATACATCTTAGGGCATAAGACAGAGTAGAAAGCAGGAGGAGGCTTTTTAAGAACTTGGGGAGGATGGGCATTTCTATTCTTTCTGATGCAGGGAAGGATTTGGGGCAGGAGTAGATGGGGAGAAGGAATGCTGAATAACATCTTAGAAAAATCTGAAGAGCAACTCCAAAGCAAAGATATCAGCAAATACTCTGTTTTCTTATTAAGCTTTTGCTATGTTGTGAATGGAACCCATACTATGTTTTATTTGTAAAAATATTGTGTAAATTCAAAGGAGGTGGGGGGCAGGGTGGAGCAAAATATCACAGACCCAAATAGATGCCTCACATTCACCTTCTCAAAACTCAGCTGGCAGTATCTGTAATACATCTTCTTCTCTTTACCCATGTTTTAGCACAGAAATCAGCACATATGCAGAGATACAAACAATTTATTTCTCTTATTTCAACAATGCTGGGTTTACCTGTAAGGCGACTCAAGAAAAGGTAATGACGCAGCTAAAGTAAAAGCATGTAAAAACAGGTGAGAGATGGCAGCCACACAAGGCCCTTCCCCCATTCTAGGTGACATTCTTCCAATTGCTGTTTCACAGAGAGAGAGAAATTTAGAAGAGAAGGGATAGAACCGGTGAAGCTCAATACATATGCATACACACACATAAACCACGTAGCTTCTGTTTCTGTTTATGCAGTCCTTATCCAGGCCTAGTAAATAGTATTAGCTTGAGAGGAAAGGTGTAGTTTGTGGGAGACAAGCATGTGTTAGTGTATCCAGTTGGGCAAACAGAGATGCCAGTGATAAAAATCTGTGTATCATTGATACTTAAGTTCTGTAACACCTACCGTGTCACAGGGGCATAAATACACATGACTCATATACACATCTGTATTCATTTGTGCGCAAGTCTTGTATAGGCTGCTTTCTCTCTCTGGCGTACAGAACTTATCCACGTCTGACTCCTTATTTCTACTCCAGGTCCTAACTCCTGCAGAGGACAATTCTTCTCCTTCCCAGCCTCCTTGCCAGTCCTGCCAACCTCCCTCTCACTCATATTTCCTTTAGCTCTTTAGTAAAAATTATAACTAGGGAAATCATCATACAGTTCCCATTGCTTGTTCGATTAGATATGAATATCTAACAGAAATACCTTTACAAGTTAGCTATCTGATTACGCCTAGTTTTTAGTTATTTTTTTGCCTGAACTGAACTTTTCCTTGGTGTATGTATTAATAAGCTTACTGAAACAACAGGCCATATCCTCTCTCTAAAGCACAGAACCAAATCAGAGCATACACAGATGCTCAATTATGACAACAAAATGGCAGAAATTAAAAACAGTCTGGCATTTCATTAAGTAAAAGTGGTAAAATTAAACCAAAACCTAAGGATGAGTAACTCTGGCCCTAAACCTTCCTTGTTCCTTGTCCATTAATTACCCATTAGGCATAATAAGATCCACTTCAATAAATGTTAAACAAAAAAATTTCTGTGGGATAGAGAGATGTATATAGATTCTATTTTCACAAAAGCTAGAGCACCAGAAATCTGCAGGTGCTTATGTTTCCGATAAGGTGTGGACTGAGCTCATGCCTCAGTAGAATTTTAAAAATAAGAAAATCAGAATCTGTGCAAATACACGCTGTTCCCTAGCATGAAACAACACAGGCACTGAACTTTCATGTATATAATTTTGTGAACAGGAAAAATAGTAATCTTACTGGTGCATTTCACCAACCAGCCCACTGCCCTATTTTACCAAAACAAACACTGAAACAGTTGCATAATACTTTGAGGGTAGTGAGGAATCAGTGGTATTTTTACTTAAATAAAATTTTACACATACACATGTCATGGAAACATGGTGAAAGAAACACTCATAGCAAATGCTATGAAATGCATTAGTGTTCCAGTTACTCCAGAGAAGGCCCACGTTCCTTGTTTAAAAAACTAGATAAATTAAAAACTGGTACTGTTAACAGTGAACAGTATACACATAGCACAACCTACTGTCTATTTTGAACTGCAGTTCAATACCTCAGCTGCCTCCCAACCCCTGAATACACCTGTATTTGCTCCCAAGTTAAGCCTCCCATTGGCATTCCAGCAGCAATCACCACCTGCACAGATCTTTGTTTCCCTGACATTTCACTAGGCAGCCCTGCAATTTAATGAAAAAACATGAGACACTTTATGCCACCTACAGGCTCTACTGCTTTCTTCTTCTGAAATTTAGTCTTCATTTATACTCGCCTCAGTCAATCTGTTCACAACCTTGGCTGCAGCCAAGTTTCAGCCCTCACTCCAAAAGTCTTCTTAGGTGTCCTGACCCCAAGCTTCTTCTAATGTGCCTATTCCCTCTTCACAAGTCCTGACTGATCTCAGAATCCATTTCTGCTATACATAGCAGTTATCACCTTTCTGAAAAACATTCTCATACAAACTGTAAACAAGATGGAAAGAAACTTAATTAGTTCCCCTTGGCCACTCAACCTTTTTGCTCCCCAGCCTCCCCCTCTAACCTTCCCCAAGTAAGTACAAACCACCGAAGTTGGAAAACGGCAGGAAGAGAGTCCATGTAGGGATAACTTCAGCAAAAGCAAAACTTTACTAATAACAGAGTGATAGATTTTTGCAAACAGACCTTGACAGCTTGCAAGGTAGGTTTTACTCTAACACTGTTTGGCAGGGCCAATAATGACCTGTAGGCAACTGGCTGTAATGCCATTTACTTTGGAGACCTCAATATAGAATCATAGAATCACCAGGTTGGAAGAGACCCACCAGATCATCGAGTCCAACCATTCCTATCAAACACTAAACCATGTACCTCAGGTCCCCGTCCACCCGTGCCTTAAACACCTCCAGGGAAGGTGAATCAACCACCTCCCTGGCCAACCTGTTCCAATGCCCAATGACCCTTTCAGTGAAAATGAAGATGCACATATGAAGTGCATTACTTTGACATCCATTCTTGTTTGGGGTTAGGATTTTTATGGGTGAAATGCCATGGGAACCCTTTAAATCCTTCCTAAACATAGACTAGAGACGTTTCCAAGTGACACAATAAATGACTACATTGAGTTTTACAGGTATGAAAAGCAACTTGTACTTAGAAGAGATCAACCTTAATGGATAGGCAGGAGAAAGTTGCTCTTGACGCTCCTTTAGGAAAAAGATACTATCAGACTTTGTAGGAAACGTCATCTTAAAAATCAGCAAACAAATGCAGCATCACCATATTTAGTTTAGTTACATACTCCAACCCTGTGAAAAGGGTCTTCAGATCTCATTAATTACTAGCAAAGTGTTGTGATTTCTCTCTGCTGAGTCATGCACCCCCTGTATTTTTAATCTAAAAGACTTTTTATATGAAGAGGTTTGTATATATGTTAACAAAAGCAGCAGTCCCAAAATTTATCAACTAGACAAACTGACCACATTGTGTTAAGCAGACTTGACCTGAAAATACTCTTCTGGTCCACACAGACATCAGGTTTCAGTCCCACTTGCCCTGCTTACCTTCAAAATACTTTGCCCTCTTCTTCCTCTGCAAGTTACCTGAAAGCTAATGGTCCATTGACAGCTGCCTGAATTGGTTCATTCTTTGTTAGCTGTTTACTTTGGGTCAACTGAAAGCAAAAAGGAAATGGAAAACAGCCCCACTGGGAGAAGACTCATGTGGGACAAATTATGAGCCACCTTAAGATTTGAAGTCTGGGGGAAAACAGCACTAACTGGAGGCAGCTGTCAGGATGTGGGTTTTCTGTATATATTCTTCTCCTTCCTACCCTTAACCCCCTTATGCATATTATGAGAGAAAGTAAGCACGTCTATGTGTGCAAGTGCAAGCAAGAGCAAGTGAGCAAGCATGCAACACTGACCCCTCTTCTCCATACAAAAAGCATGAGAATATAGCATAATCTGTATGAGAGAGACAACCTGTATGAGGCAGACAACCTGGTCATCAACATAAAGACAAGTGGTAGAGCCACTTGAGAAAAAAACCCCATTTTTCTTATCCAAATATAACATGTTGTAAAATTGCAATTTTAGCGTATCAGTTTTAATTATTAAGTGTGATGCAATCTGGAACTGGAGACCTAATGCTCCACTTTGGTTTTACAATTGGCAGTCCTGTTGCTGGATCAAATTTTCCTTGTACTCCCTCATCCACCTCCCTCTCTAAGTATCAAAACATCAGTTGTTAAGAAGGCATATTGCCATGTGTAGAACTGCTGCTTATTAAGAAAAAAACAAATGAAACCAAACCAAACCAACTCATTATTTTGCATTTTAACATACCCTAAGTAACACATATATTCTACCAAAAATACAGAAGATAAAACAGAAAATGTCATCCCCTGAAAGAATTCTTCCCTTTCACTTCTTCTTGTGACTACCTCCCCTCTGTCTACTGTAATGCTCCAGTTAAAGCTCTCAAGGAGAACAAGTTCAATAGCTATTGTTAACTAATAGGTACATCAGTACTCCTAGGAATACCAGTTCTCCACCCCCTACCTCAATCTTCACCTTCATGTCATACCACCTCAGGTCGTTTTAGGGTGCAATTAACATCAAAGGCACAGATAATATAAGAGGAGGCAGAAAGAACAAATGAATGGGTCACAGTACAGATTGCTTGTTCCAAACCACTAAACATATAACAATCTCTAGTTCTTCCAAGATAGTTCAGTGTTTTCCCATTTTTATTCTCCACCTTTCCTCTGTCTCTTGTTTCTCCTTCCATGCTTAGTCCACGTATGAAACCATAAGTGAAATTGCAAATATGTGGATTTCCAACTTCAAAGCAAATCAGAATTGCATAGAAATCAAATGTACAAAAGCCAAACAAGTCCTCTTCACTCTTTCTGTTTATCCTAAGAAGGTATAAATCAGAAAAGTTGACTTGATTCCATGGGTGCTTAACGTATTTAGAGCCAAAGAAGCATAAAAAGTTTTACGCGCAATCACAGAAAACCTAAACACAAATGCTTTGCCAAATCTGACAGGTACAATCAGAAATTATTTTCCTTTACCCATCCAAACATTTTGACTTTGCCTGCTGGGTGAATGAATCACAGACAGTTTAGTAGCAGGCATGTGCCTTTCACAGTCCATGTTTTCTGTATAATTGTGTGCTTTGGTCCTGCATTCCCATTGTATTATTGCATTAAGTGCCTCAAAAGGTAATGATAACAAAGACAATACTATAACAACGAGCTTTCTGCATTCCAGCAGTCTCATAAACGTAGGCTTTCCATTTGCTGTGAACATGTCCACAAGTCATACAAACAAAACAAAACAAAACAAAACAAAAAAAAAGACGTTTTGTCCTCAGTGACACTATATCCATTATGCCCAAGCTACCTGGGATTCTTGTCAAGAGGCTGTTCCTCTGGTCGTGACTGTCTGTGATTGAATATATTCCTATTCTCGTTTCTTTTGAAATAAATGATCATGCCTTTCAGTTCAGTCCTCAAAAATCAAATTTTACAGTAAAAAAAAAAAAAACACAAAAGACAAAAAGCGTCTTGTTTATGAAGGTTGAAAGAGGAAGGTTAGAAAGTTTTTTTCAGAAACTTTTTGCTTTTCAGGTCCTTTGTATAAACAACAGTAAACACACCCAGAGCTAATGACTGTACTTTATTCATCTAGCTTCCAATTTCTTAAATACCTTGCTAAAATACCTTACTACAAACACACAGAAAAGACTTTTCTACACCAAATTATGGGTCCTTCTTGCAGTAACCACCATTCCTACTGCTATTTTTATGAGGCAGGAGTAATTCTAAATAATTACATTCAGTAATCTGAATGTGTTTTCTGATCTCCACTCTAAGGTGAAGCCTAATAACCTCTGGGAAAAGGGAGAAGCATTTTCTAAACAGTCATATAGGAGAACACCATGCCCTCTCAGTCTTTTTAGTACATGTACTCACATGAACTCATTCACCATCATAGAGTGCAATGTTCAACAAAGTACTCTGATTTGGGGCCTAGGGGAAGTAGTAACAGGATGCCCATTGTTTAGCAGCCCCAGAAGAAAACAAAGAAAGGACTTAACGCTGCAGAGCGGTTTATTTTATTTTATTTTTATTTTAGCAAAGCAACTGACACTTGAAGGATAGATGACAGTTGTTTAGCTAAAACAACATATCTCTATAAGCCTTATGTAGGAAGAGGGCCTATTGTTAAAAGACTTCTGAGAAGCAGGACAAGTCATCTGGACCTGTGATAAGAGCGGCCTGAAAGCACGGATGCAGAAGGAAGATAACTGCCCCTATTCCTGGAAAAAACCAAGAAGAGGTTTCTTCTTAAACTCATTAATATGTATAAGCATTTTAGGAATATGTAACAGTTTACTGTATAAAGCTAAGAGGAGTTGTCATGATGGGTACGCACGTTGTTTTGGAGAAACGATTCTCCCGTGCGTCTCAGCGCTGAATAAACATACCTACTTTATAACTTTATAAGTTATGGAGTCTTGATTCCACGTGTCAACTCTGCCACATATTTAATTAAGGCTAGGCCGAAAAAGAAACAGGATGAGAGCTAAGCCACTGAGCTACTCCTTTCACCACTAGAAAAACAAACAAAAAAACAAACAAAAGAAAAAAAAACCACAAAACCCAAGCCCCACCCTCACACAACACAACAAAACAAGACAACAAAGGTCCCATAGTTGTTTTAGCATTGCTGTGACATACATTTAATCTCCCAGATATTCACAGGCAGCTGAGACTGTAAAGGCTGTAACCTGAAAAGACCTTGTCTTGTGACAAAGCAAACTTAAGTTTTTCTAGACAGCTCTTCCCATTTGTTGCTGCATTACAACTATCAATTATTCCTTGTCTGCATGAACTTACTCAAGAAGAAATAAATATTTGCTAGCGTCAATGAAAAATGTTGCAAGGGAACGAGACAGTAGAATTCTTCATGTGTGTATGAATGGCCTTTAAATGGCAGTAACCTAGAGCAGGCTTGACTTACTAAGCATTTACTGTACTGCTTCCCTTCCTGAAAAGAACCAAACAGATTGATTGGGAGGGCCATGAGTTCCCCAAGATCCTTCCTTCTGTGCTCCTCAGATTCTTTGCTGGTTGGAAAGGAGAAATGGAGAAAGTAGAAATAGAAGATGGGACAAAAACTTCTAAATACTAAAAACTCAAGAAATGGGTCAGGGAAGAGCAACAGAGCAGCCAAATCAGATGTTAGCATTACCTTTCTTCACTGAACAAAGTATCCAGCATGTTTGCCACTGTGGTTGGCAAACAGTGCTAACTGTCTGATGAGCTACACCTACAGTACAGATGCAGAGGATCACACACTTAAAATTTAACAGGTAACACCCCAGTTTTCATTACGGAAATGTCATTCAGTAAATCCGTCTGGCTGCTCACCAAAACCTAATCTGGCAAGAGCCCAAGGCTTTTGGCACTGGAACAGGCTACGCAGGGAGGTGGCACAGCCTCCTTGCTGTGCAATGCCTTTTAGTCACAGGCTCCAAAATGTGACTCTCAACACCACTCTTATCCAGATGGCCTCCCAAATATGGTGCTGACAGTTAAATTCACATCTATGTAGTTAATTCAGAAGCACATGACTTTATTTAAAATCCATTTCCTTCCATAGTGCTTTTATCAGTCAACACAGTGGTACAGTATGGGAGGAGATGAGCACACCAATCCCTACCCCAGGCAAAACTGTAAGGATGTATCTACTGGCTGCTTCATAAGACTGGAAAGGGTTTAAAAAAAAAAAAGCCAACCCTGCTTGTGAGCAAAATAAAGCTGCAATGTTTTGCTTTACTGCCATGCTGTGGAAAACATAGTACAGCACCCAAGCCAGGCTTCTTTTTCCACAGCGTGGCAGTAAAGAGAAGCAGCATAAATGCAACCCACCTTGAGACACAGAATGACATGAAAAGGGCAAGGAGTAGACTACCTCTATACTACTCAAACAACAAAACCACAGTTTAAAAACAAAATTGATCATGTCATTTACTGGAGAGAAGGGAAGATAAGGCCTGCTAATTAAGGGCAAGGATCCCCATCTTCTTCCAAAGGATAAATCTCTTCCTCCTTACTGCCCATATGTTTCTGGTTTTGTCTCTGATCAAAACAACCACTGAAAATTTAGACCATAGACTTATGCACAACAGCATCTGGGACAAATCACTGGAAAACAAAGTACCTTTCTTTGTTTGGCATAAATCTAAAACAGTTATTAAAACAGTTTTGGCTGAAACCTTGCTTCTTGCTCCTGCACAACAGGTCCTTCAAGCACTTGAAGGTATATGCTTTACAGACAGGTCTGCCTGTAGTTTCTGTGGAGCCAGGCCTGTGACAACCCATGGTGTTTAGCATGGCATCTATTAGCCTGAGTCCTCCTGCTCACCATGTAGGATACCAGCAGCCTTGCATATACTGTTTTCAGGATTGGGAAAGGACACAAATTCTGTATACAAAATCTATTATTCTCGAATCATCATGACTTATCATTGAGAATACTTAATTCACACAATTTCTATTACTAAAGGTCTCCTACATAATACAGAAATAATAATCCTAACAATTAAAATTAATTGCCTTTTGTGCCAGTGAGGACTGCCCTATTTCCCTCTTCCTGGGGCTCTGACTCTTTTGATCTGTCCATCCCTGTTACAAACATGAGCTGCACAACTAGCAGGTTCAGGGAGGAATGAGGCAAATAATTCCTGAGTGGAGTGAAGGCAAAACTGGCAAGGAGCCAAGATCAGCCTGAACTGTTCAGAAAAAATAACAGTAATAACAATTTTTATAGCTGACTCTCCAAATAAACCCAAATCAAAGTGTGGCTGGGAGACTCAGCAGCATGCTGAATCTCTAGCAAAAGAGCTTTCTGCCATGTAACTTTCTAGACAACAAAATATTTGCTTGTGAAACTAGCCTGTTTTCTGCTTTTCCATTACTTGCACACTCAAGAGATGATTAAAAAAAGAGGACCAAGTTGAACATCTCAAAAGATTACAGTAGCAAATGCAAAAGTGCTCAAAAAAATAGCAACATAAAATAAAAAAGAACTTCTATACTAAAGACAGGGGCTTAAATTATGGTCTCTTATTTCCAGGCTTAAATACACAGGTTGATAAAGGTATAAAACATCACATAGCACTGTGGTTTTTTATAGAGGCAAACAACATGCTTAGATGATTTTAACTCAGGAGGAAAAAAAATATAGTACTTTGTGCCAACTGTAAGCACTTTCATAGTTTTTTTCCCTTATAATACCACTGTTAGATTATTCCATTTCTGAATTTACAAAGACAATATAATACACAGAGAATTTCCACTGAGCACAATTGTTTTAGGAGTACGACCTCTTTTTTTCTTTCAGGTTCAGAGGTTACAATACTCATTTCAGACAGCTTACTAAACACTACATCGTTAGTATTTTCATATTTTCCAAAAAATGAGGCTATGAAAGCCTAAACAGTATAAGAACTGCATGAACTGTTTCCAATATTTAAAGACGGTCTTTGTAACAAAGTCATCCTAACAAGTCTAGGTAGAAAGCAAAACATACCCTTAAATTGCTGAGTTATTACCTTTTACATCGTATTAAAAAATGCTGAACTACTCCCTTTCCTCGCTGCTTCGTGGGTGCTTCTTTCCTAATGTACTGAGTTTTACTTTGCTGAGAGTTGGACATAGGACAAAAAATATTAATTGCTATCAGAGAATTATGTTCTTAAGAGTTTGACAAAAAAGGCTAGCTGTCATTTTCAGTGTAGCACACAGGTTTGAGGCATCAAATCAAAGATTATTAAAACCCAACTGCAATGAAACTGCCACAACTATGTGGCCAACCGCTGCTAACACCCACTTTTCATCACTGTGTCAGCTGGCACTTTTATAGCAACCCCAACACTGTTACCCAATAGTGCTACCCCTCCCCAGGAGGGAGATTGTCATGGCTTTGGGGAGAAATTTCTGCAAGGGTGGATTTGGGCCAGCACAGTCTCTGCTGCACTTCCTGGAGCACTACATGCCAAGAACAGCAGAGAAGCATGAGGGAGGTGCTGGCGATGGGTGATGCGCTGGGCAGGCAGAGAGCTGCAGTATCCGGAACCTTGCACTTGCCTCCCACTCTGCGTTCAATCATTTCCATACCCACAAAAGCATAAAAGAGGGGCACTGACCGACATGAAACCATGCACAAAGTACAGTCAAGCTGCATCCACATCTAGTGTTCACTGGAAATTAACTCCTTACTGACTCAGATGACTTTCAAACAAAGCACAAAAACAGGGGACGGAAGGGGAACCAATGATGAAGCACGAACCATAAATCAGACTTGCAACTCGTTTCTGTTACAGAAATGATCAATGTACTTCTAAATGAGGCTTCAGTATTTCTAAGTGACAGAAGATGTTTCCCTTTCCTTGGTGTACTTCAAGTCTGAACAGCAAGAAAAGAAGGGAAGGGGGAGGGGAAAGGCCACCACAACCCTCCAAAAGTAATGTAGGGTAAAAATGGGGGCAGAGAAGAATGATTAAAAGAAAAAAAGACCTAAAAATTTCTGCAGCTGCACAGAAGAAAAGCCACCACAATACAGCAAAATACAACACTGTACGGAATTGACTCACTGGAGCACCATATGTGCAACTGCAACTCCCAGTACTGGTCATGGTATTAATACAATGGAGTAAATGCTAAAGGAAAGGAGATCCTAAGGAACTTTCTATTTACTATCCTGTAAAAATTGTACTGTGCTGCCAGAATCTTCTTAACAAGGAAAGCTGCTAAAGAAATAAACCTTCAAGCACACTCCATCAGGCAAAAGACAATGCAGAACCAGATAGTTACCCAGACTAAACCACTTGAAGAGATGTATTTTCATTGTTCGCAAGCTGCAAAGTAAGCCTCATTTTCTTCAAGTCATAAAAGGACATAAAACTAGTGAAGAAAATTTCTGTGATGCCTAAGACTATATAACCCTAACAATTTTCTTCTGCAATAAAAAAAAAAATAGTAATAAAGGAAAACCTTGGAAAACACAGAGATTTTATTAGTTTTATTAACTCAACAACATAAACTTGAATTATGTCAGTTTGTTTATTTAATAGTTACTCATTTTGAAGTGCCTCTCAATGCTGATGAAAATTAAAACTCAAGGGCTTTATAAAAGCAATGGGGCTGGCTGCAATGAGTGGAGATTTTTATTTTATTTATGTTAATTTTTTTCCTCAATTTTGGTATCTCCTGTACTAGTAACGTCGTTAAATAATCCAAGCCAAACAAACAGAAAAACCCCTAGTAAATAATATTAGGCAATTGCTTTTTACTTGTTGTCACTAAATATTTATTAATACCAGGAAGCTAGAAAAACCTTTTTGCCCCACTTTAAAGTCCTTAATGGTATGTCACAGTGTGAGTATTTATGCTTAATCGTTTTCTTCCTCCTCCATCTACTTTTTTTTCCTGCCACTTTGCACTCCCAGCCTGAAGTAAATTAAAAAACTATTTTCAACCAATCCAAAGCTATTTAAACTTATTACTCCTTCCAGGATATTTTTACTTGAAGCACTTCAGGAGTTAAATTGCTAAGTTAAAATCAAAGTAATGACCCCAAGCACAAATTACTGAATGGCAGAGTAAATTCACATAAATAAAGTTGGACTGAAAGGCATTTCCTACTGAACGATAGTGTCTCAATTAAACCTTGTACTGGCACTAAGCATGCCTTGTGGTTCTAAAAGCCCATCACTTGCATTAAGACTATCATAAAGTGAATGAATACCAATCTAATCAGAACTTTGCCCTTAAAGCTGTGAAAGCCTCCAATTTCCTAATATTTCCAGACCACTTAAGTAACTGCCTCACAAAACATATGGATAATTAAACTGACATGAAACAACTGCCCTATTTAAATCTTAGGGGCAGTTTGTCTAACCTCCTGATCCCGGGGAATCTACAACCCCTCAAGCACCTGTCTGTGGTCACTATCTGACAACATTCACAAAAATACTCTTCCTAGTGTACAGAACCATCTACCACATGAACTAACAGGATCCATATTTTACTCTCATATATTACAGCCAGCAAATGCAAGTCTTACTCTCATATGCAATTGCAAACCAATTCTGTTATGGCTGAATGTTCCATTGGTATCATCTACTAGTAAGAAAATCAAACACTCCAACCTAATAAAAATACTTGATAACTCTTTACAATTTAGCTCACTTCTGAATTATTAAAAATCACAGAAACCATGATGCCAATGCAAAAACTGAGCATGAGCCTTAAAACAAGACCAAAACCAACCAAACAAAAAAGAAAATATCTGGAAATTTCCTTCCGTAATCTTGGATATGCCACAGCATACAGGTCTGCAGGGATAAAAAAACCATTTTGTTCACCATTAAATTGTAATAGTACAAGAAAACACTGAATCTACAAGGAGCTTAACCAGTATCTTCAAAACTTCAGCCTTCATCTGCATCAGATATAACAGAAACTACTATGTTAAATGCCCAAAGGACAGAGAAAAAAAAAAACTCTAATGCCTGCCAGAACAAAATCTGCAAGTAGCATTACTTTACCCTTATAAACAAACAAACAAACAAACAAACAAACAAACAAACAAACTTCTCTTTTGTATTTTCCCCCTGAAATTAAAATAATTGATATTTTGACTAAAAATCACCATGAGTTCTACTCATTTCAGCTTAGGGCAAACTCAAAAGCTCCTCCTCAGGAGTTTGTCTCATCATAGGATAAACAAGACCAGTCATCTGTCTAAGATCTTTTTATCTGAGAAACAGTTTTGCAAGAATGTAGTGTATATCTACAAAACACTGATGATATTTGCATAAAGTCCCATTTTATTCTAAAAATCAGTCATTTTGTTAGCTCATAAATAGCTACCTTTCTGAAACTTCAAAATTACTTGGCAATCTCAGGAAGGATTTCAAAGGGTCACTTGATTTTTCTCACACTGTAAATTTACTACATTAACCGCACTTAGCATAATTGTCAGGGGCCTTAGTTTTATTATTGCATGTATCCTCCAGGATTTCCATGTTTATATTCTAAGAGCTCACAGTTTTTCACACACTGCTTTTGTCCAAAGATAGAATAGTGCTTACCTTTTTTTTCTTTTAAGTTATACAGCAAGATGAGTGTCAAGTGCAGATTAAGAACACATTCCATGATAATCCCTGTTTTCAGTTAAAATACATACTTACAGTTTTTGATTAAACTCCCTGCCTTTTCAGTCAGAGAGGTTTAGCTGGAGTCAATCAAGCAAGTGATTAAAAGTAATAACTCACAAGTCAAGACTTCAAAAAGATTAGATCTTTGCCACTATATCCGGCAAACTGCCACCTCTCCTTTCTTCTGAAGAAGACAGCACAGTAATAACTCAATAGACATAATTCTTGAACCTTAAACACTGCACTTGTGACTTACAACATCCAACATTTATATTTTCACTTTCCACAAAGTACAATCAATACAGGTGTGGTTTCCCTTGGGTGGATACCTGCCATTAACAACATTGTTGAATTAGTCACAACCAGGAACAGAAACATGGGGAGATTTTCCAGACATCTTTTAAAAAGTCAAACCATCCATGGAGCAAAAGAATTGTCTATTTTCAAGTAAAATTCTACCACTATAAAGTATAAAACTGTATGACATTAGTGATTTTTTAGATAACCTTCAATTATCATCCTTCAGAAATGATTGATCATTGTGAAGTATAGCTGGTCAAAAATAGCAGAGCAGAGCAGAACCTTAGGAAACTGGATCTTTAAGGAGAAAGCTGTCTCCTTATGATTCTTTTCCTCCAAAACCAATGGTCAAATATGGTATCTTTTTAATGTTGTTTTGCATAACTAAATGAAGATTTGAATTCCAGTGTCTGGCAAACAGACACTGGCTAGATTTCAGAACATTCAGCTATCATTCAACCTTTTTTGTTTTAACACCCTCCAAAGAATTACCTGCCTTAGAAAAATCTACCATGTTCAGCTTAGCTTTCATAGAATCATAGAATCACTAGGTTGGAAAAGACCCACTGGACCACTGAGTCCAACCATTCCTATCAATCTCTAAACCATGCCCCTCAGCACCTCGTCCACCTGTGCCTTAGACGCCTCCAGGGAAGGTGAATCAACCACCTCCTTGGGTAGCCTGTTCCAGTGCCCAATGACCCTTTCCATGAAAATTTTTCTCCTTATTTCCAGTCTAAACCTCCCCTGGTGGAGCTTGAGGCCATTCCCTCTCGTCCTATCCCCTGTCACTTAAGAGAAGAGGCCAGCTCCCTCCTCTCCACAACCTCCTTTCAAGTAGTTATATAGAGCAATGAGGTCTCCCCTCAGCCTCCTCTTCTCCAGGATAAACAACCCCAGCTCTCTCAGTCCTTCCATATAAGACTTGTTCTCCAGCCCCCTCACCAGCTTTGTTACTCTTCTCTGGATTCACTCCAGAGCCTCAACATCCTTCTTGAGGTGAGGGGCCCCAAACTGAACACGGCATTCAAGGAGCAGTCTAACCAGTGCTTTTAGCAGTCTCTAGCTTCATTCACCTCCTTCACCGTTATTTCCCACTCTTTTACTGATACCAGAACACAAATACAGTATTTTATAAACCTGTGCTTTTAATGTCAGTTTTTGCCAGAGACTCCTACCAGAGAGAAGTTCAAGTAATTTGCATTTGTTTACTCAGCGTGCTATTCATCAGAACACCTGGAGGCGCTTGCAGTTCAACAACCCTATTACCTTGCTAGCAATCCTAATAAATTGACCTACTAATACTTTTAAATATTTCTCTTCCTGAGGTTTCTTCTTGTACAGGTTAAGTGTCCTCTTCAGTTTCTCAAAGGTGGATATTGTACAACTTACCATATAGTCCTGCTACCCAACTGCTGTTCTCTGCCGCAACAGCAGTATCTGTCACCTGCCAACTGTCCAAGTAATCAAAAGAAGCAAAGCTCAGACTGAGTAAAATTCAAAATAGATCTGAAATACATTCTGAATCTCAATGCCAAAGCTTTAGCTGAACAATGGATACAAAGAAAGATTTGCCACTTCCTGCCACCTAATAAACAACCAATATCTAAAGGGGAAAAGCTAGCATTTTGCTGCTTTTCCCATATAAAGTGAAAGAACTGCCACATAACTGCTCTGAAAATTTACATATTATCTTTCCAGAACAGTCCTTTAAATCAGAAATAGCACTGAAAACATCTAGTTCAAATACATAACTTTCAAATAAACAGTTTTTAGTAAGTTGCTTTAAAGTTTTCTTTTATCCTGAAAACAATAAACAGTACTTTCTTCAGAAAAGAATAAGAAAGTGCATGTTCTTGTTTAGCATAATATAAAGTGAACAATAATCAGGAAACTCTTTAACTTAAATATGAATACATGAAGTAACTACTGTAATTTAATAATTCCTGTTAAAAGACCCCCACTAATAATTTAGTCACATAATCTATGACAAGTGTAACCCTTACCTCCCATATCACTTCTTTCTTTTTTCTCCAGCTCTCTAATTTTATAACATATAACTTTCTCCAACAAATTCCAACTGTCCTACAAAAGGGAAAATTAGCAACATTTTTTTATAACTCCTCACAGGCACACTGGGCTGTCCTCAAAAGCGCTTAACCACAACAATGTCCTCCTCCACAAATCTCAGTCATGCAAAACTACAGAGCTAGCATTCATTTTTAAATACAGATTAAAGAAAATTTTCTGCAAATAAGTTTTAAAGAGGATTTTATTTAAAATACTGTTAAGTATTTATTACTCCTTAAGTGAACTGTTCATATACAGTTATCAATCAGTACAATTTTTAACTGTAATTTATTACCCAGACTTTTACATTTATAAAAGCAAGTACAATAAAAGATTAGATTGGTGGGATGAAGGGAGGACAACATGACACATTCAAGATAAAAAAGTAACCAAAGCAACCAGATTTTTTTATCTAAAACTCAATTGAAATCAAAGAGTTTTAGGAGAATAACTTGTTCTAAGGCTTGACAGCTATTTCATACAAATTTGGAAAATAGTCAAGAGAAAAAAACCATAATTATTTCATCTGCTGCCCAGGTTGTGCCTTTCAAAGATTAAAATAAAATAAATAAAGGTCTGCTTCGTAAAGGTGAAATCTGCATTTTTACTTCAGTTATCCATTAAAAAATAAACCCAAAGTCTTTTTGGGCCCAACTCCAAATCCCACAGACTTCTTCATTTAAAATGTATCAGTGAAGTCAAATGGCTACCTGATTAAAGTAAGGATTTTTATGACTAGGACTTAATTAATTAATTTTTGTTAGCACATCCCATTATTAAAATCAACATTCAATAATATTTGAGAATAAAAAAATATCTGATTTCCTTTTGTAGAAGAAAAGTTATTTCTATCCAATCTGATCATTGTCATAATATTAATTACAGAAATTACTATATTGCTATTTGTTGTCCATTAGTTGATAAACATGCACACTCACATTTCTTATGACAAAAACAAACAGGGAAAATAACATGGAATTAATCAGAAATTACATAAACATCAATGCTGAAGTAAGAATCATCACAGACAGTGGGCATATCCTACCACACCATTTGTGGGCCCCCAGTTGAGAAAAAAAAAAAGATAAAGACTGTACCATTAAGTATGTCATGTGAAATACACAGCAATGTACTCATTCTACTAATATTTATTGGCAATTTATAGCTACAGGACATTTGTAAATTTAACAGCTCCTCAAAGCATTTGAGAGGACTCAATCCTAAGTACTCATTAAGTGAAATTAAATGTAACTTTCCAAAAAGTACTATGCAGCATCAATGGGTGGGCAAGCTTGTGAGCAGCTATCACTACGATAATTTATAGTTTGTAATCTTGCCTTATTATTTCCAAAACCATAAAAAAAGCACTTAGCAGCTACAAAAAATCCTTAGTCCATGCTATAAATAATAAATTTCTCTGGCAGAAAAATCTTTTATATCCCTGAAGAATGCACTAATTCTTTCTTCTCTTGTGGAAAAAAGATAAGCTAAATACAGAAATACACCACCTCCCTTTATCTGCTGGTTAGTATTCACTGCAAGTTTTTCTCCCCAGCTATTTATGTTCTCTCCATGAGCACAACACCTAAGTACAGCCAGTAAGAATTCAGATAAATGCCATGGAGCTATCCGGACAATCCAGATACGCAATTCCCTCTAAACAGTCTATACACTTTAATAAGTATGCCTTCCCCCTAAAAACACCTCTCTCTCTGCAAAGTCAAGCACAGAAAAATGTTGTTGGACACAAAAAGTACAGGGACCAAGAAAGGAAGAGAGGAAAACGACAAATGACAGAAGGCATCTATTTGAATGTACATCTCAAGACACAATTTTCTAAGATAACTAGTATAATTGCAAAAGCAGCCAAGAATGCAACTTGCAGGTTTTGTAATTTAGATCATGTCTGGAAGTATCTGTCTGAAATTCAATTATGTTTGGGGGGTTTTCCCCACTTAGGATGTATATCAATAAAAAAACCACAGACACATACACACAAAAATAACTTTTGACATCAAGACTCAAAAGTGGACTATACCAAGCAGTATGGGTGGTAGCATGTGGAAGAGTTCAAAAAAGAGTCCTGAAATAGCCCTAAGGATTACAGTAAAAAATTACGCTTAAATGTAATTAAGGAGAGCAAAACATTTAGACGCCTCCACCTCCTGCACAGTGAGCTGACTTCTTATGGGACCAGCAATGCTGGGTTAATTTCTCTTTCCGCTGCCAGCAGAGCACTCCCTCTGCAGTGGTAGTATATAGAGGGAAAGCCCTGCACTCACTGAAAGATTTGATGCTTGACTAAGCCTAAGCAGTGAAATGACATTTGGCAAGTGGAGAGACCATCTCAGAAGCACACCCTCTGCCCCTCCTGATTCAGTGTGATGGATAAGTAGTTTGGACAACCTGCATAAACCCGTCTAGGAATAGAACTATAAGGTCTTTTGTTTTATGTACATCAAGTGTTGATTCTCCCATGTATTATTGTTCCACAAAGACTGAAATTAGTTGAGCTGGAAACCACAGAGACCATCATGGGATCTGTTGCGAGTAGAGATGGCTTAAGGGGCACCTGGCAACACCAGAAACTTTCTGAGGTCCCTTCCACCCTGGATGATCTTGTGATCTGAGATTTAACTGTCATCCTTTTGCCAGAAAGCTCACTAGGTGTCTATCACTATGCCCCAGCCATCCCAAAGCATACTTCCCCAATAAAACAAAAAAAGACAAATTTCACATCATTACTCAGGGTTAACTCCGCTTACAAATATTGACTAGTATTTACTAAGTAGTAAACATTATTAACTTCTTAATTTTAGTTCACTAAGAAACGTAGTTCTACAAGACAGATACACAATAACTTAGTGCTAATTAATAATTACAATAAAGTATTACAAGGATTAGAGCCTTCTCCTTACAGTCTAACAAGGAACATAGCTGGACAGATTTGAGAAAACAGGAGCATCTTTATTTCTGGATGAGCAGAGACGCTTTAATTTCATATCCTTTTGTATTTATAGCTACTAGACATAGAGCCACCTTACAAATACACTTTGTATATATTTACACACATTTGTACAGGTTTAAATACAAGCACACATATCTTACAAAAAGCGTTTCAGAAACAGAATGCAGTTTAAAAATAAGACACAAAACTTCGGAGTGCTAAAGTCCTGGGACCTAAATGATGCATTAAGAAACCAACAAATATTAGCATCCCACACGTGAAGATGTTTCATAGATAGATTTATCACATTTTAAGAACTCCTGCTCAAATACCTAAGTTCTTCACTGCAACTTGCATACATTTGCTGAATCACTAAGCTATATAATGCACAAGAAATGGTAACTGCACTTACAGTTATCAAAGCAGAATACAGATCTGCATTTTTAAGTCCTGGCAAGCAAGAACCTCCCTGACGCAACCTTTAAAACTCAGACTGTAACCATTGCCATTACACCTTTGCTGCCGGAATATTAATTTTCACCAGTGCAAAATCCTTCACTCAACAGAAAGACTGTAAGTCTCTTTAAAGTAGGTAGTTGGAGTAACAAATTAGGAGATGGAAGCCAAGGAAGAACAGACTTGATTCAGACCACAACGTCATGTCTTCCTCCTTTTCCAAAGCCAAAGGTAGGTTGGAGTCTTGTTTGAGATACCGTTATTATTATATTTCCGCTACAGAAACGTGAGTTTGTCTAGCAATTATATACAAACAAGCACATTATCATATATCTATGCAAATATCTAAAAACATACAAATTGTATGTATATATCTGAAAACACCAATTTCCTTATTCTGGAATACAAAGGTAATTTCCAGTATGCAAATCACTTTGACAAAAGCAAATGCCTCAAAATGTTTTCTAATTGAAAAAATGTGTTTCTTAGTTCACAGTTCTTGTTTTATGCGGTACTAGGTAAAAGGTTGCTCAAGGATTTTTCTGCCTAGGTGTATAATTAGTTTTATCTCTGGTTTTGCCTACTAACATTGCTACAGTCATATTTCTCAGAAGGATGGAGGTTCCCTTCTTCATAGCTTATTCGGTTATTTTACAGCACTATCATCAACAAAGCTGTAAGGATTTGTGTTCTTTTATTAAATATTACAATGCTGTATTTTCTCTTTGAAATATAATGTTGTAATTTTTTTTCTCTTTTTTTTATTGTTGTAATAATGCTTGCAAGATTTCCTTAACTTTTGTTCTTTTCTTGCTGTTTGTTTGTTTTGGTCTGCTTGGCAGAATTAATATAGGAAAAATTAAATGAGACAAACTTATTAAGGCATAGGGATGAAATTATTTCTCTGCACTATTCTTAACAATGAGTGGAGATGAAACATTAATTTTCTCTTCTTAGAAACAAAAACAGGAGTTATTAGATGCTTTATCACCTGAAGAATTGTGACAGAGTGAGCATTTAGTGTACAAATGCCAGCATGAGCGCTACTTCTGTCTATAAAGATATAAGTAGAAGCTTAGTTAAACCGCGCATGGTCATTTATTTATAACATGTACACAAGACAGCATGTTACTTAGTATAAAAATGTATAACCAGCGCATTAAACCAATGCACGTGTGTCAAGAGCTCAAATTACTGTAAGTATAGCAACTTCTGTCAAAATAAAAGTGGAGTGCACAAATGTTTCATGATTTCAGCTATGCATCCGTTGTCACAGTATCTCCATTTCAGCTACACCAACAGTGTTTAAACAAACTGCAGGCCTTGTTTTCACAAGTGCAGAGAAACTCCTGCTCATTAGCAATATTCACTGTGCTTTACACAGGAGGTTTGCTTGCAGCTACACTGAGTGGCTTAATAGCACCTGCCTATATGACAATTCACTGCTACAAAATAACTCAATGTACCTAGAAACCAATAACACAAACCACAATAACCTCCTGACTTTGTTACTTTGACCATATTCCTTGTTTCTGTAGCGATTATCCTTTTTATCCTTTATAACAACCAAAAAATGCCAGAGGTTTTGGTGATTAGGACACTCTTCAAAAAAAACTGGCAACAAAAGAATGGCTGCTGTTCCAAAATAATTTATTACTAACCTTTTACAGACTTTATTAGATACAAGAAAAAGGCCAAAACCAATAATCATTATTGTTTAATGAAAAGGTTACTTCTTTTCATATTGGAGAAGCACTAATTCCTCCTCTGCCACATCGCGGTGTGATGTGCATGCATTACCATACAATACACACCTCCAGCATGCTGGAGAGACAGAAAAAATAAAACTGATGATTTAAAATAAATTAAAAAAAAAAAAAAACCAAAAAAAAAAAAACAATACAGGGAGAGGAGGGCAGAAATGAAACTTCTGAATGAGCTTTTGTTTCCAAAATCACATATATTCTTTACAATATATTTCAGTTTTTATGTTAGATGTTAGGTTGCTTTATAAAACAGCAGAAACATTTAGAGATAACATAACTGATATTTTCAAGTAATCAGGTGTATTATTATGGTACTAATTTGCACCCCAGATAACCAGAATATTACAAGAGTCATTCCAAAATAGCACCATTTTGGACCAACTTTGTGTATGAGAGATTCCTGTGTATGACAAATTGCTCTGAATTTCTGAAGATTTGTAGTCTTTAGCATTTGTAGCCTGTAGTATTGCAACAGCTTTGCTATCCACTGATACCTGTCATGGCACCATCCAAAACAGTGCAGGATGCAATGTAAATTACTCCTTCCTGAGAATACTGGCTTGGAGTTCCTCTGAAAGCTTAGGGAAGCAGTGTACAACAAACTATAAAAGTCTTTAAGTCTTTGCTAGTCACGTGGCTTGGCTGAAGAAATCTTTTCTACTCCAAATGCCAAGCCACACCCCTGACTTGATGCCCCATTCCAGCCCTTCTCCAGGTGGCCACACGGGTGGCTCAGCCCAGGCAGCCTGAGCCAGCTGGAGTTGCCTCACTCCACTTTCGCATCACATTACTTCTGCTTTTCTAACTTTTCCACTACTGAGCACCATCAATTATGCACTAGAATAACAGAGGCTTGGCTCAGCAATGTAACATAAAGGCCAATTATGAGTGTAAATAATTTAAACACCTGCGTGCCATGTTTCTTTTAGCAGTGATACACAGTGCACTCACAGGGAATCCTCAGCCTTTTAATCTACTAACATCCCGGTTCGGATGATGGGGAGGGCCTGATTCAGTGTTGCTGCTACTCTTAACCACAGAGAGGGTTAGAAAAGAGTTTCGTAATTAGAAAAGAGAATTACTTAAAGTCACATACGCAAAAAGAAGCAAGTTTCAAAGTCCATGGTCCAGAGATGCTGGCAATATGTTTACAACTCTGATAGGTAGACTCCCTTCATGTCCCATTCATTCAAAGGGAAGATCAAAAAGAGATTTTTCAGGCAGAAAATGCAAAGGGAGTGTTATAAAAGCAGCTATAAAACAACCACAGGCTACTTAAGGGTGAGAAATCACATTTTAAAGAACAGCATCTTTGAAAAATTGATTTTGCACTATTAACAATAGAATGCCCATTTTCCTCTGCCAAGCCATTCAGTACATTTGCACTGCCACTTAGACACTGATACCAAATATTACAACTTCGATTCCAGGGAGTTTAATTTTGTTCCTAGTATTTAAGTCAGAGCTATCTCACAGACAGTCAAAGATCAAGTATCTGATACCTTCCTCAAAATGCACAGGTAAAGGTCAAAATTGGACCCTGCTCAGATAAAAATGGGTAAAGAACAAGTTTGCAGTAACTGGATTACTTTCAATTATGCACCAATTTTTCTATAATATCCTTTGCATGATTCAGCATTTCTGTCACCAACCTTCACAGTAATAAGTGGGACTGTTTTAACATATGCTATTTTAAAACAACCAGTGAACTGTTCAAAAAACCCTGGAGTTGAGAGTGAAAACATTTTTTGTTTGCTTTGAAAATCCAGTATTAATTTAACATTGTAATGTCAGATACTAGAAATGTTTCCACTTGAAAAGTATAGTCTACTCTCCAGTTAAAGGAGTTTTGAACCAAAAGCTCACATACAATAACACAGTTCATAGATTCACTTCTGAGCTGAGGGTCATGCCTCACAAAAAAACTTCAATATAAAAAGGGTGGGGATAGCCAAGAGCATGGAATTAAGGAATATGAAACCATTACATGTATAACTGAAATACACAATCTTTCAAACTGTGGTTTCAAAATTGTGCTGGGATTTGACCATGTCAATTGAAAGACAGGGCTGAAGGAGGACAGTGGGTGGTGGTGTTCAAAACAGCAAACCTTAATAGCATCCATATGATTTAGCAAATCAATGTGGCCAAAGTCATAATCATGCAGTTATTTTCTGACAAAATTTCAATACTTGCTTTGAGCTAAGCATTGGTAATTGAGGAAAAGTGTTTTCATATTTACTCCTGTTAGACGCATCTTTGCTATGTTCCTTCCAAATACAAAGGAAGATTTGCACTTTTATTGTTGTACAAATATTTCAAAGTAACTCCTTCGGAAGGTTACAAGGTTCTTTCTGCATATTTTTCCCAGAAACTCACTTAACTCCTTGTATACCATTTTCTCTCATGGCCACTACACTTATCTGTAACAGACTAGAAGGGCGCATTACACTGTAGGAGCACCACTAAGTCTCTCTGTGGTGAATACCACATGCATGAAATCGTTGCTGTACTACAGCCAGACAACTTGGAAATCTCCTTCATCAAAAAAATGTGCAAATGAAACCACATATAATGTCTATTTATTTATGTTTTTACCCAGGAGTTTTATTTTATCTGGTATGCAGCAGTTCTTTGCAACCAAATATTTTATGTGCCATAATGAGGGGCATTTTATAGAAACAATAATTGTCATGAATTTTAGGGCTTAGGTAGCTGACAGCCTCATAGTGGGAAACTTCCCTACACTTAAGACAAATTTCTCATTAAGTAACATAGATACATTTCAGTTTGGTTCCACACAGCAGGTTGACAGATAAAGCCAAACTTGTAAAACCAGCCATTCACGGGATGAATGGTGTCAGCAGTGAGTCAATGTCTAAGGTAATTTTGCTCAAGAAGGACTGCCAGTGACAACAGCTCTCTACAGGACAATTACCATTTATGTAGTATCATACACTATTAAGAATATTTGTCAACACTATAGAAATCCTTCTCTGACCATACTGCTATATCACAGTATGCTACTATGTAAGCATGTATGCAAAGTATACATATTTACAAAAAAAGAGAAATGATGATGCATGATATGCTCAACATTTAACATTTTAAACACATCCCCCACCCCGTCCACCATCCTGAAGTATTTTACTTTCTCTAGAGAGGTTTATCATTTATTGCTGTCATTCCCAACTGTAATTGCTCTGTTCTGATTAAAATGAGAGCAGTACATCCACACCCTCTCATTTGCAGGAGCACGTCTTGCAGGTTCCACGGTTTCAGTAAAGCTAAATTGGGAGAGCTAATTACAAGTAGTGGTGTTTACTGTGGTTACAAAATAGCCAGTCAGTGGAAGGATTAACAAGCACACATGGTCCAGAGATACTTGCAAAACTAATTAAAAGTAGTCATTCAAAACCATGTGGGTAGACTGGTCTTGGATGTTAGAGGAAAATCTACCAGCAACCATGAATAAATCTCTAAAATGCAGGAGTCTATGGATGCCTCTACTTCAGCCCACCCCTCCTACTTCCATATGTGCGTGCGAAAGTTTGCTTGCCCTACTCATCTGCAAGATCACAAACAGCTTTTAATATTTCATTCACCCCAAAGCACAAAGCATGCTCAAATTCAATACAAGGAAATGCTTTATCTCTTCCTTTACAAACTAATAATCCAACAAAACTAGAAATGCCAGAGAGTCATGGCAAGTTGTGAGGAACTTCTAAACATTTTTATTCCTATTTACTGTTTGGGACACTTGGAGCGAATAAATGCCAATTCAAAGCCTCATATTCACTGATGCATAAAACCAGACCCAATATCAAGGGCCTGACTGAAAGTACCGGAGTACTTTCACTCTTACGAATTCTTTGAAACATTTCCTCCCACCTAGCTTTGTACATGTAACTACAAAGTATTTTCCTCATTTTTTTTCATGGGGAAATGGGTTTAATTCATAAACTGACAAAAACACAGCTAATTTAACAAAACACCAGCAACATACAAATGGGGAATGATATCCATACATTGCTTCAAAAAAAGATTCCTATTAACTGCTAAATCTTTCTACATTTTTGGGTTGTCCAATTTTCCCATATACAGAGAGTAAAACTAACACCTCATTTCTCTGAAGGAAACATACATTGTTGGCTTTTTACAGTACATCACACTGTGTTGTGGGAAAGCCCTCCAAGCAGCATGATCTGGACATCCTCAAGGAGACATTTTGATAGCAACACCCTTCTTTGTTATCAGAAATCTAAAGCCACAGCCTTCATTAAATACATGAGACAGAAGTAAAAAATGTTATAAGTTCTGAAGTGAATTTACTCAATATTCTATCACTTACAGAATGTGACTCTGTAGTTAACAGAAGAATAGTTGAACAAAGTCCATGTCAATAAAATCACTGAGATTTTAAAGTTAAAACTATTATGTCCACTAGAAGGAGATCCAAAATTGGTGGCTCAGTTTATAAATAGTACCTACAGATTATGGTAATGTCTTATTAATCACCTTTTAAACATTTTTAAATGTTTTTATTTAAGCAGCTGATTTGAGCTTATTAGAAATACTTCCACAATGATTTCTTACGAATTAAGAATACACAGAAAGACAGTGTTGATAAACGAAAGGAAAATATTTATTTTTTACAATACCTGCCTTTACAATACTAGGCTTCAATAATTATTTCATAGCATATATTATTAATTTGGAAAAATGTATAAATTCTAATTAAGAGTTGTACATTTTTCTAAACAAAAACTGGAGAAAATCCATTCAACCTGTAAGAGCTCCTAGCTAAATGTCCATGATATATAGGATGACAAGCAATATAATGCTGTTCCATCAGTCTTCCAGAACTGGCAGCAGTAGACATGGTCAGGTAAATAACTACATATACACCGTCTGCTGACACTGAGCTAAAAAATATGTGAAAAGGCTAAAATCAGACACAGCAAACTGGAAGACAGAGAAAAAATAATAAAACAATTCCAGTATTATATGCTTTTATATGTTACAAAGAGGGCTTCAAATGTGGTATTCATTTTTCAAGTCCTGTCTTTGCATGTTTCTCTATCATTCTTCGCTATTATCCCATCCTAGTAGGAGGAAACATAAAAAGCCAAAAAAAAATTGTGAAACCTAAAACACCAAGAAAAACTCAGATGTTGAACACAGTCAAGAGAAATAATAGGTCTTACACAGACAATATCATATAGGTACTTTAACATTTATTTCAATCAACACCTGGACATTGCAGCAATGCTCAGAGATGAGAGGATGCACATGGTAATAACTAAGCAAACCAGAAATCCTTCTGAAAATACACTATTTCTGCCATGGATCACACACATATTAGAAACCAGCAATATCTTGAAATTGCTGAAAATTATAATCAAAACTAAGAGACTATAAAGCAACTATAATATGATATTAATACACAGAATCACTGTACCATTATTCTAAAGAGTTTTGCACATTCTGGCTGAAGCTTTAGCCTGATGCGTCATGACACTGTCCAGTCCAGACTTACATTCTCCCAGTTCTAGGACAATCACTGAATCACGCTGATGTCCCTGAAGAGCACAATTGCTTTTATATGTAACATTACACATGTATCTACCATCAAAATAAAAGCCTAAATAATCCAGTATGAGACTACACAACCTGTAACCCATAGCTGAAATGTAGCAGTACCTACACTGGATGTTCTCAGAAGTATCAAACCATATACCAGACTGTCTGAAGTACTGTTCATAAAAACACATAAGTAATCTCTAGCTGAACTTTTCCAGTCTTATAAATTTAAATTGAACAGAAAATTCAAAGTTCAATGTAAAATAAATTGTTCTAATTTATAACATTCTCTCTCATGCAAACTGATTTTTAAAGACTCAAAAGATAATACATAAAACAGTATTATTTTGTAAAATCACACAGATTTTACCTACCTTATCCATTTCAATAACTACACCAATTATTTTAATACTCATCAAAGTACAGCAAGCACAATTTGTTTCAGTACGTCTAATACTTGAAGACTGCTGGAAGTGTTGCACTGTATAGCCAAGCTGTCCATTCTGACCAGAGCTACTAGAATGCCAGAAACCTGCATCTATTACTGAAGTCTTCTTGGATTTATGAACATTTTATTAATTTTTTTTTAATTCAGCTATCCTAGTAACACACAAATGCAAGAAGGAAAAGGGTCCAATAAAATTGAAGGAGGTAAACAAAACTGATAATTCAGATTTGTAATGGGAGTACATCCAAGCAATCATGCTTATCAGACTGAAAGGGGCCAATGAAATGTGATCTTCATGTGAAGCATCTTCCTGTATTACTATTTCTGTTACAAATGATTTCTTAATCATAGAGGTATCCCTCAACACAGCTACTCTATTTCAGAAGTCTGAATACACAGAGGAAGGAGTAAGATTTCAGTAGTGTTCAACAGGAGGATCTATCTCTATGCCCTATCCCCGCATATTCTGGAGTAAGAAATTATCATCCTACCTTAATGTGATTTAGTTCTTTGATAGCAACCATTTATGAAGCACGGCATTTTCCATTTGCACTATCAGTATGCAAAGTTCTACCACCAATTAATATCTACTATTTTTCTAATAGAGCAATCAAATACTCCTTTTTTTAAAGTTTGAATTAAGAGTTTCACAAATTCCGCAAATGAACTTGCTACAGCTTACTGGGATATGGAAAAAGAAACCTCAGGATCAATAACTACAGAATTAGACCCATTCATCCAAACTACTCAGCCATAAGACAGTCCAGCTGTATGCTTTTCATTTAAGGCAATTTTTCTCTCCTTTATGACAAGATGCATTTAATTTTCTTATTAAACATGATTTAAAAGAATGAAGTATTCATTATAGAAGTCAAAAGCAAATGGGCAGCAACTGAGCTGTGTATCACAAATATTAACTTTAATGTGATGAGGCACAAATTGTTTTTTCTGCCATCAGGGTGTCCAAGGATTAAAAAATTAATGTCTTTCCATCCAGACAGAGAACAGCTGTTCAGCTAATAAGCCACATTTTCCACTTTTTGCACAGGACTGCAAGACCAAAAAGCTCCAGCTGTATTGAAATTAGCTTTACAAGTATTTAAGTCGCTAAGGAATGCTCTTTGCAAAAACAACTCCAATTTTTCTCTTCTAAAACCTGTATTTTCCTTATTTCAGTGGCTAAAACTCCATCCCAGGAGAGGACTTTTTGGAAGTCCACCACTTAATTTCCCCATGCTTTATCTAGAAGCTATGCCATACTGCAGGTAAAAGCAAACCTAAAGGAGAAATTCCTTTTGGTAAGACATTTTCCCTCTGTTAATCACTTGTATTTTCCACACTTCCCAGACTGTTCTGGGCATCCACAGCTACCAGTCAGTTCTTCCTGCAATTTTCATCCTTTGTTCCCAGCACTAGGGTAAGAAGAGGTCTCATTCGAGCCCTTTGCAGGTTATTTCTTCCTGCGGGGTCAGCTAAGAAATACTCTTCATAATTGGAGCAACTGTGTGCAGCTGCCTTACAGTAAATATGAATATGTAACCTCAAACTGTAGTTCTAAAGAGGTCACAGTTTAAATCCATTTATGTATGGGAGGATGAGAGAACTTAGCTTTGATTAAGTGCAAAGTGATACAACCTCCTTATTCACTTCCTTTTCTCTCTCTCTCTCCACTTCTCACACTAACCAATGACAAAAAACAAAACAAAACAAAACAAAATAAACACCAAAAAATCCCCAGAAACCAAAACCAAACAAACAAACCACTCTCTCTCTACTCCAGTGAGCTGTTGTTTGGGAAATGCTATCTGCCCATGCACAGCCCCCTGGCCATCTGGGCCATGAAGAGCCCTCAATCCCAGCCCTGAATGGTAATTGTCTCAGAGCGCACCCTCACAGGCATTTCAGGCAGTGGGGCTTATTAAAATCCTGAAGGGCAGTAATCCCTGAATGCAGCTAAAAAGATCTCCAGCTGCTACCGTTTATGAAGTGGGCTTGACAAGAGAGAGAAAAGGAGAGAGAGCTGGGAGGAGGGAGGGAGGGAAGGGGAAAGAAGAATTTAGAAGAGGCAAGTAATCCAAAAAGGGGCCCCAACAGAAGAGTCACATTTTATCAGCTTAGGCTTTCTTCCCTGGGTTCCCAAAGGTATCTCCACCCTAAACCCACATTAAGTCTTCCTTTCACTTGTTCCTCAAGGAGTGGGGAAGCTGGGGAACTCCTCATGAACACATGCTTACAGAAGATCTAAAATTAGTTAAGAAAGCAAAATAAAGGCAAGGTGAGGAAGCCAGAAGCAGAACTGAGGTTTGCCTTTTCCCAGCTGGTACGAAAAAAATTTCTAGATGTGCAAATATCCAAAACCAGTTTTCCCTGTATAAGCATATCTCACCCCCTGTAATTCTGAAAAGATTTTTTCATCTCATTAGGTTAAGCTGATTAATAAAAATTCAGCAGTTTGCCCACTGCTTCTTCAGAAGTGGTGAAGTAAGCTGAAAGATGCAGGCAGAAGGTTTTTGTGTTGGAGACAATAAGTGGGATGACTTCTTAAATCCTTCGTTGTCATCCTCCATCAGAGATAAATAGACACCTTGGCACAAATTCCTTCAACAAACACTACATTGCTACACTTCTTTATTTCCTATCAACTTTTATAAAAAGTTTTAACCCTCCCAAAGTACAGGGACTTTTGTGTGTGTGTTTTATAATTCATCGAGTAAATAAAAGCTTTCTCTCATTTCAGCAATTACTTACACAAGCTTTTGAAAAGCCATTACTGAACACAATTCTGGAAAACAGAGACTATGGAAAGTGAAGAATGTGATGAGGTCAATTACTATAGTTTAGTACAAAAATGCACTCAAATCTGAGGTTGAACGTGCAATTTTTATATCTTCAGAAATAGCTATAACTTAAACAGGTTTTAAAAAATATTCTGGAGGCTAGAATTTTAAAATTCTGCACTAATGAAGTTGAACTCTGCTACATGTATTTGTTTATTTTAAATACTATGAATGAATATAATACAAAAATCTAATGCCCTAAGGATAAAATGATGCATTCTCTAACTGAAAAAAACAGTAAATTTGGTAAGTTGACATATTAAATTTGCAAAATCCATTTCTGAAAATAAACATATTTCTCAATATGTCAGAAGAAAAATATCACATTGAAAAACCAGATCAATTCTGTTTCATGACAATTCATGACAAACCATATTACAAGCTTCTTTAAACTATTATAAGCACCAACACCAACACCACGGTATCTTAATTCATGCAAATAAAACCATCCTTCCACAGTATCATACTTTCCTAAAATGCTACAGAAGTCCCATAATTTTGATAGGTGTCTGTCTGATCAGGCTCTTACATGACATGTTTGAGGTATTTTTACAAATGTTAGACCAGAACTTCAGGACATTTTTTCAAAAATGTGACTAGTAAAAGTAATTCTCATGCATAAATGTACATGTATCAGTCTGTGACATTTTCTTCACCTTCATTAAGGCAGAGTGCTAGAACAGATATATGAATGAATATTATCTGCTGAATTTTCCACAGATCATTTTAAAATATGTGCCAATTTCGATATTCCATAATGAAGAGTTACTGCAGCTTTTAAAATGAACTTTTGTATCAAAACAATGAGCATTCTCTAGGTATTTGCTTTTTAAGAATTATTTGGGCTTGATCTAACATCCACAGAGATTAAATAAGCATTTTCATATTCTGTTTACAAGAATTAAATAAAACTATATTGTTCTCAACTTTTAGTTCAGACAAGAGACTATAAACTACAATGGACCTTCATAGAATCACAGAATCACAGAACAACCAGGTTGGAAGGGACCCATCGGATCTTCTAGTCCAACCATTCCTATCTAACACTAAACCAAGTCCCTCAAGACCTCATCCACCTGTGTCTTAAACACCTCCAGGGAAGGTGACTCAACCACCTCCCTGGGAAGCCTGTTCCAATGCCCAATGACCCTCTGCGTGAAAAACCTCCTCCTAATCTCCAGCCTATATCTACCCTGGCGGAGCTTGAGGCCATTCCCTCTCGTCCTGTCCCCTGTCACTTGGGAGAAGAGGCCAGCTCCCTCCTCTCCACAACCTCCTTTCAGGTAGCTGTAGAGAGTAATGAGGTCTCCTCTCAGCCTCCTCTTCTCCAGGCTAAACAACCCCAGCTCTCTCAGCCGCTCCTCATAGGGTTTGTTCTCCAGCCCCTTCACCAGCCTCGTTGCTCTTCTCTGGACTTGCTCCAGAGCCTCAACATCCTTCTTGTGGTAAGAGGCCCAGAACTGGACACAATATTCAAGGAGCGGCCTCACCAGTGCTGAATACAGAGGGAGAATCACCTCCCTGGACCTGCTGGTCACACCGTTTCTGATACAAGCCAGGATGCCATTGGCCTTCTTGGCCACCTGGGCACACTGCTGGCTCATGTTCAGTCGACTGATGACCAACATCCCCAGGTCCCTCTCCTCCTGGCAGTTTTCCAGTCAGGCTTCTCCCAGTCTGTAGCTCTGCTTGGGGTTGTTGTGCCCCAAGTGCAGGACCCGGCCGTGTTAAACCTCATGCCGTGTTAAACCTCATGCCGTTGGATATTGCCCAGCGGTCCAGCCTGTCCAGGTCCCCCTGCAAAGACTCTCTACCCTCCAGCGGATCAACACTTGCACACAGCTTTGTGTCATCTGCAAACTTGCTAAGGGTACCCTCAATGCCCTCATCCAGGTCATTGATGAAGACATTGAACAGGACTGGACCTAGCACTGAGCCCTGGGGAACACCACTTGTCACTGGCCTCCAGCTGGACTTAACACCATTTACCACCACTCTCTGGGCCCGGCCATCCAGCCAGTTTCCTACCCAGGAGAGTGTGTGTCTGTCCAGGTCAGAGGCTGACAGTTTCCGTAGCAGAATGCTGTGAGAAACTGTGTTTCTGTTATTCTCTGTTATGGTACAGCCATTCTAGTATTTTGCACTTTGATAAGTAATCAAATGAAAGAAGATGCACATACTATTGTGGACTCCACATTATAAAGAAGCAAATTTAAAGATCTTCTTTAAGCATTAAATTGATGCATCCTGATTTTTCTTGGCTGTAAAATGCCAACTGTACTATTAAGTTTGTTATGTTAGATGACAAATAAGGAACATACGTAAAAATGTTAAGAATACAGAAAAACATAAGGAAACTGACATAAACATAACCAGTTTGGCAAGAACTGCTTTTATTTAATTTCTGTAAGTCACAACTGTTTTCCCTAATAGAGATATGAAATACATATAAAGAACACATATGCGTATCCTCAGCATGAGCAAATGCAGCAATTCCAGTAAGTCCTCACAACACTAATTGAAAAGTAGCATAACAAAAATATATACCTGTATATTGTGGTGAATTTCATATCCTAAACTATTCTCCCATTACAATTAAAATATAGCCATGAAAACCAGTATTTCATTGTAAAGAAATTAAACTACGTTGCCCAAATTCAGTAGCATCATCTGGTATTGGTTCTGACCAACCAAGTCAAGTTAAGTTTAGTCCTTCTAAACCTCAACTTTAAAATTTCTCATTAGCTACAAATTAACAAGTCAATTCAGAATCTGGTTAAAAAGCAAATGTAGAACATAAAACTCAACAACTTTTTGAATCCAAAACACAGAAGCAAAGACATGTCAGCTGTGTTCAGTTAGAGGACGCTGTGTACCTCCTTCGTTAATCTACCTAAAGCAACGGACTGGCTAAGCACAAGCCCCACGCTCTAAGAGAATAGCTACTTATATTTTGTGATTTCAATTAATTCATTGAAAGGCCACACTGCCACAGCAAACGAGCTATACCAATCAAACTGGCTAGAATAAAGCCGAACTGAAAATCTGAACCTGCACAAACGATGAGAGGCTTTCTTCCCACTGTACACAAAGAAGTCTTTTTTCAATGTTAAAGGTGTAAATTGTTACTTGTGCACTAAACAGTATAACAATGTTGCTGCCTGTGTCACTATCCATTGCTTCAGTCTTCACAGAGACATACCTAAAGGGACTTTAGATGACTTTGGTTTGTTCTTTACAGACTCCTATTGTAAAATAAAACACTCCTCTTGAGAAAAGTGGAGGAGAAATTCAACTTGCCCCAGCCTTTCAACATTTAAATTCTTCAAGTTCTTGTACAAAAACACTGCTCAAACTAGATTTTTTTAAATTACATTAAAAATTGTAATAAAACTATTCAACTTTGTGATTTTTGTCCACCATAAAATTTTGTTATTATAAAACGGGAATGATAAATGTAGAACTTCTAAGAGAAACATTGAGTGTAACTTCATATCAAGGAGCACCTTTTGCATTAATATGGTACTAATTTGAAATTAAGATAAATGCTTGCAGACTAAAAGAATCAAAAATGTGAACAAACCCTGTGCCAATCATTGCACAGTAGTAAGTAACAACAACTACCTGTTTTTCAGACTGGCTTCTGCTAAATTGGGAAAACAGCTGTTTAAAATGCTAGTGTACAAAATAAAGCTGAACTATGGAGCTGTGAGGAACGGTAGCATTAAAGAGACAAAAAAAATGTGAGACCATGTTTATACTAAGACTTATAAGCTTTCTACAAAACTTCTTTTTCCTAAAAAACAACATGGTTACATTTGAAATATCAGCTACAGTTCTGAAGGAACACAATTCTTGGGGGTTTTTTAGCATGAGACTGAAGAAAAAGAGTACATAAATACATTAAGATTTTGATTAGCATTTTTTCAAATGAAGGCCAGTCAATTCACAAAGGAGCGTCATTTAGAATAGCTGATTTAGCAAGTACAAAGAAACAACTCTCCACTAAAATTTAAAAGTAGAAGAGGGACAATTTGTACAACAATATGTTCTTTTCCAGTCTGAACAATAAACCCTTCCAAAGCACAGGCATTTTATTCTGTCTCATACACACATGCTTTAAAGTTAAAATAAAAACCTTACGGCTCATGTAACAGAGAAGTGTTCTGATTGCTGCAGAAGCACTCTCTCTGAATTTCACTCTCGGTAAAATATCAATCAGAATATTAACATTGTAGTGTTAGGCAAAGAAGGAGAAAGAGAGGCATGTATACAAGAAAGAACGGTATTTTAAAAGCAAAGAAAGGGGCCTAGGCAAGAGTTTGGTTACTTGTTTCCTTATTCTGGTTGTTTTATTGGAAGTCAGTTCACATTCAAGGCATACACAAAAATTCTTTTTAATGATGTTTAACTTCTTCAAGCTGGTGTTTGTGATGCAGTGCTTTTCAGTGAAATATATTTTCCAGCTGTGGATTTAAACTCCAAGACAGAAGAAAACATAAATAATAGTTCAAGCTGGAAAACCAAGAAGGTATAAATCTGTTATGGGTTTAAAATACTAGTTCAAAAAAAAGAGATTCGCTGTAGAAATAAAAAAAAAAATTATAAACATTCCTGTTCTGTATCACAAATACAAGTGCCTCAACTATGCACCCGTTTCTTCATAAGAGATAAACAAACTTGAACATGATCTGGTGATCAGTACATAGGTTTTACAGAGTACTCTCACTAGGGAAAACAAAAGAAATACGTTTGCAATGGTTGGGTATCTATTTCAACATGAAAGATTTTATATTTATATTATATTCCGAACACCAAATCAGCTAATATCTAGTGAAATTAAAATGTTAGTTAACCAAAACTCAATCACATTGTCCCACAGCAGTTTATAATAATGTGTTACCAATTTATCAAGTCACATTTTTCGGTTTTGAAATGGTACTGCTCTTTATAATCTCAAGAAATGAAGCTTTCACTAGCATTAAGGCACTGTATTTGAAGATTCTTATCAACAGTATATTCATAATTCAGATAATTCCCATCCTTGTTTCAACCTCTCCTAGCCTACCCTTGAAAACTAGGTTTCTTCCTGCTATAGTGCTGCTAGAGAGTCGAAGGGAAGCACAGTGCAAACTCACTGTCATTAGTGCAATGTCAAGCACTCCTCCTTCCTAGATAAAGGACCAGTACAGTAATAAGAAAACCCTATTCCCATCTGAGAAGGGTAAACACAATTTGCATTTATACCACTCCTTTCATATTCAAAATATCCCAAAATGTTTTACCATAATGAGATAGATACACTGTCATTTCCGTAATCTTAAATGCAGAGAGCAAGGCTTTGTCTTGCAAGTAAGAAGAAAAGGAGGTCATGGGTCCTTTGAAGTTTCCTTACATCATCTAGACTGAAGGACAGGCAGGGATGGAGAATATAACTGAGACAAAATAAAAAGGAATGAGGACAGCTGACCATTGTGAAATATGTGCAACACATCTCTTTCATCACATTCAAGGAGTACCTATCTCGAAGCAAAAAATGATCAGCAGGAAAGATTTCTTTTTAGAGTTGGCAGCAGGTACAACGTTAATCATATTTTCTTTCAAGGTTTTTCTTGGGCAGGAAGGGAGAGAGGGAGTTAGGTAGCCTGGTGAGATGAATTTCACTTTCATCACAGCAAGTCATGAATCTATATGCACACAGAGATTCAGCTCAGGTGAATATAATGTAGTAGGCTGTATTACCCTCCAAGTCCACACAAGTACTCATGCTATGAAGACATGAAATATCCTAGCAAATGACTATTTGGAAGGAACTTAGGAAAAAACACTTCTAAGGAAAACAGAAATGGGACAGGCAAGTAAGAACAGATGAGACAGCTCAAAATATTTCCTTACAACAGGGGCTTATCTCCTACATAGCACTGGCTGGCAGAAGATTCTCCAACAAGGATAGACTGTCTAGGGAAAGTACAACAACCTGAACTGTGTTTTGTTGCCAAATTAATAAACAGTGGTCTAACTAAAACTACATCTTCAGCTTCTTTCCTACCAAGGAAACAGTTAAATAGAATGGAACAACAGTGGTTAAACTCTCAAGAACACATCATCCATTGCTGCTCTAATTAAAGACCGAGTGAGGGAGAGAGAGGTGCCCAAGAATCTACCTTCGTTACCTAGCTGTTCACAGAGGACTAAAGAAGCTTTGGCAGGAACCATATCCTGGTACACCTTCTTCACATTCTATCTAAATGATAGAATCATAGAATCGCCAGGTTGGAAGAGACCCAAACAATCATAGAGTCCAACCATTCCTATAAAACACTAAATCATGTCCCTCAGGACCTTGTCCACCCGTGCCTTAAACACCTCCAGCGAAGGTGAATCAGCTACCTCTCTGGGCAGCCTGTTCCAATGCCTAACGATCCTTTCTGTGAAAAACTTCCTCCTAATCTCTAGCATAAATCTCCCCTGGTGGAGGACCTTGATGCCATTCATAGAATGATGGAATCATAGAATCACCAGGTTGGAAGAGACCCACACAATCATCGAGTCCAACCATTCCTATCAAACACTAAACCAAGTCCCTCAAGACCTCATCCACCTGTGTCTTAAACACCTCCAGGGAAGGTGAATCAACCATCTCCCTGGGCAGCCTATTCCAATGCCCAATGACCCTTCCTGTGAAAAACTTCCTCCTAATCTCTAGTCTAAATCTCCCCTGGTGGAGCTTGAGGCCATTCCCGCTTGTCTTGTCCCCTCTTACTTGGGAGAAGAGGCCAGCTCCCTCCTCTCTACAGCCTCCTTTCAGGTACTTGTAGAGAGCAATGAGGTCTCCTCTCAGCCTCCTCTTCTCCAGGATAAACGATCCCAGCACTCTCAGCCGTTCCTCATAAGGCCTGTTCTCTAGCCCCTTCACCAGCTTTGTTGCTCTTCTCTGGACTTGCTCCAGAGCCTCAACATCCTTCTTGTGGTAAGAGGCCCAGAACTGGACACAATATTCAAGGAGCGGCCTCACCAGTGCTGAATACAGAGGGAGAATCACCTCCCTGGACCTGCTGGTCACACCGTTTCTGACACAAGCCAGGATGCCATTGGCCTTCTTGGCCACCTGGGCACACTGCTGGATCATGTTCAGTCGGCTGTCGACCAACACCCCCAGGTCCCTCTCCTCCTGGCAGCTTTCGAGACAGACTTCTCCTAGTCTGTAGCTCTGCATAGGGTTGTGGTGCCCCAAATGCAGGACCTGGCATTTGGCCTTGTCAAACCTCATGCCATTAGACTCAGCCCAGCGGTCCAGCCTGTTTAGGTCCCTTTGCAGAGCCTCCCTACTTTCCAGCAGATCGACACTTCCACTCAGCTTAGTGTCTTCTGCAAACTTGCAAAGGGTACACTCAATGCCTTCTTCCAGGTCGTTGATGAAGACAATGAACAGGGCTGGACCCAGCACTGAGCCCTGGGGAACCCCACTTGTAACTGGTCTCCATGCTTTACTGAAGTCCAGGAAGACCACATCCATAGCCTTTCCCTTGTTCAGCAGTCGAGTAACTTCTCAATAGAAGGCGATCAAGTTAGTTTGGCAGGACCTGCCTTTTGTGAACCCATGTTGGCTGGGCCTGATCACCCAGTTCTCTTGCATGTGCACTCAACATCACCTATTCCATGACTTTCCCTGGCCCTGAGGTCAGACTGACTGGCCTGTAGTGCCCCGGGTCCTCTCTGTGACACTTCTTGTAGACGGGCACTACATCAGCCAGCCTCCAGTCCAGTGGAACCTCCCCAGTCTTCCCAGGACTGCTGGAAGATGATGGAAAGGGGTTTGACCAATACATCCGCCAGCTCCTTCAATACCCTAGGGTGAATCCCGCCTGGCCCCACAGATTTGTGGGTGTCTAGTTGGGCTAGCAAGGCTCTGACCTCCTCCTCTTGGACCCTGGGAGCCTCGTATTGTTCCTTCAAGTTCCGGGGTTTGCACACAGAGGGAACAGCTTTCTTTACAATTAAAGACTGAGGCAAAAAAGGCATTAAGTACCTCAGCCTTTTCCTCATCCCCTGTCACTGTTGTTCCCTCTGTGTCCAAAAGGGACTGTATGGTCTCTCTAGTTCTCCTTTTGTTATTTATATATCTATAGAAAGATTTTTTATTATCTTTCACAAATTTTGCCAACCTGATTTCTATTTCAGCCTTAGCCCCTCTGGTTTTTAACCTACACAACCTCACTTCCCTCCTGTAGTCCACCTAAGAGGCCTGTCCCCTCTTCCAGAGCCTATAAACATTCCTCTTCCTAATGTCACTTGAGATCTCTTTACTCAACCAAGCTGTTTTTCTCCCCTGCTGGCTTTTTTTTTCCGGAACATGGGGATGGCTTTCTCCTGAGCTGCTAGGATCTCCTTTTTGAAGAGCTCCCAGCCCTCATGGGCTCCCTTACCCTTGAGTACTGTCTCCCAGGAGCCAGTTTAAAGCTCGATTTATGAGCTTAGCTAAGTTTTAGCAAGGGTCTTAGCCCCACCAGGAGACCCACATGCCCCAACCTTCGCAACCGTGTCAGGGGTACACAAACCAACCCACGATCAAAGAATCCAAAGCCCCTTTCCTCGCACCAGGTTCGGAGCCAGGCTTTAATCGAGTTCTTTTTAGTAACCTGCGGGTCCACTCTGTTTAGTCTAGGGATGGAGCAGAACACCACCTGTGTCCCAGAGCCCTCCATCATCTTCCCAAGGGCCCTGAAGTCTTTTCTGATGTCCTTAGCCTTACTGCTTACTAGACCATCATTACCAGTCTGGACTACTACCACGGGGTAGTAGTCCATCTCAAGGATCAGGGAAGGGAGTTTCCTAGCTACTTCCCTCCCTGATGCCCCTGGTAAGCAGCAGACCTCTCTGTGTAGTGGGTTGGATCTGCAAATGGGTCCCTCTGTTCCTTTGAGGAGGGAGTCCCCTACAACAATCGGAAGTTAAAAGCATACTTTCAGCTTATCAAGAAAACAAAGATAGAAAAAAAAAGTATCAGAAATTTGTCTTTCACATTAAGGACCCAAGCTATATGAAACATATAACCACTTGACCCAAAAAAAAGGATGACTTCACACAAAATTAAAACATGTTTTTAAATAAACACTTTTCTAAGTAAAATCTCATGATTTTTTTAGCTTTTGCATTGCAGTCATGCTTCTGTAAGAGTATTCATCTGTTCGCAGAAGTCTGCAGATCTGCAGCAAAACCAACAAAATCAAAAGAAGCCTCTGGACAGAAAACTGAGGTTATTGTTTGTAGCATATACCTCACTTCTTCAGCTTCTTCCTTTTCTTTCCATAACCATCCACATAATACCAAAAAACCCTCCCAAACCCACATTTCTGACAGTGAAGTGGACTGGCAATCATCGTTTACCTGTTCAAACTGGAAGGCAACTGTATGATTTTTTGCTTAGAGTGGTTACAGTCCTGTCTGAACACGCTTTCTCATGTTAGACTCCACTTAAAGTTTTGAGTCAGAGTCTGACAACCCACTGTTAAAACAAGAAAAATTACAGCTTTGACTTCAGATGTGTCAGTATCTCATGAAAAATACAATTTAGGTTAGTCCTGGGGTTCAAGGGAATGCAACATCAAAACAGATGCACCTTTCCAATGAATGTGTTCAGTTTCCATGTGCAAGGACGTTTGATTGTTTGAGTTGCTTTATTTGCAAACATTGCATTGCTGTCATGGCCATTTGATTGATTTTTAAAATTTGATAACATCAGATAGGTTTCCCAACCACTTTAATTCCACTCCTCTCACTTTAAGATAATGCAGGAAAGCTTACAAGCACCAAAATACAGGTAGAAGGAACGGGTACAATTAAAGGAAGACATAAACACATCTGCAATAGAGGTAAGACTCCCAAGTAACCAAGAACTGCTTATTTCCAAAACAGAGCTCAAAAGATTAAAGTTATGATGCTTCCCAATCCTAAGGAAATATACACAGGTTTCCTTGTACCAAAATACATTTGTACCAAATTTCACTTCCCTTTCTTTTATTTATTTATATAGTCCCCTTACTCCATATGCAGCGTGAGAATTTTGATCAATATATGTATAAATAAACTTTAATATATATGAAACAAATGTGTAACCATGTGTAACACAGCAACTGAAAATTCAGTAAACACCCCCCAAAATAGGAAATAAAACAAGCTTTGAGAAGCAGTAAATGAAAACACAGTCAATCTTTTTAGAGAGATTCAATCGTGCTATTTAAAAAAAAATATCTTAGCATTACTAATAATTGTTTTGAAATGTGGAAAGGACTAAAAAAGAATGAGGCACAGTGTACTGTCAACTGAACAGGTGATACTTAACTTTACTCTCTTCTACAATGGCAACTTAAAAAAATATAATAACCCAAATGATTCAGTAAACCTACTAGGAACTTCATGTTAACAAAGCACAGCGTCCAGTCAGAGTATGCTAACAGAGTCTTTCTTTGACCCTCTATACATCAGATAAGTATTTACTGTCTCTTGAATACTGTGTGCAGTTCTGGGCCCCTCACCACAAGAAGGATGTTGAGGCTCTGGAGTAAGTCCAGAGAAGAGCAACGAGGTTGGTGAGGGGTCTGGAGAACAGGCCTTATGAGGAACGGCTGAGAGAGCTGGGGTTGTTTAGCCTGGAGGAGGCTGAGAGGAGACCTCATTGCTCTCTACAACTACCTGGGGGGAGGTTGTAGAGAGGAGGGAGCTGGTCTCTTCTCTCAAGTGACAGGGGACAGGACAAGACAAGATGGTCTCAAGCTCTGCCAGGGGAGATTAAGGCTGGAGATTAGGAGGAAGTTTTTCACATAGAGGGTCATTGGGCATTGGAACAGGCTGCCCAGGGAGGTGGTTGATTCACCTTCCCTGGAGGTGTTTAAGGCACAGGTAGATTAGGTCCTGAGGGACATGGTTTAGTGTTTGACAGGAATGGTTGGACTCGATGATTGTGTGGGTCTCTTCCAACCTGGTGATTCTATGATTCTATGATTCTTCCAAATCAATATTACATAATACTGTAAGAAAGATATTCTGTGTTACTCAGATAATTTCACAATTGACTAGCCATATTTGTATAAACACTGTTCTTGCTTCTGATATATTTATATTTACATAAGAATATCAGTGCAGTGATGAGGGCCACAGTAAATAAAGAGTATAGGAAATGTTTTTCCTAAAATCTATGAACTTATTTTATTCTTTTTCTCAAACATGGGGATGTTTCTCCAGCCAAAACTATTATGAATACTATCCCTAATAGGAATCACAGGTAATAATACTAATCTCTAGCACATTTAACTGAAAACTATAGAACTTTTTCACCTAGGCACATGATCACACTTTTGTGACTAAGGCACTACCCAAGACTCGCTTTGTTTCTGACATTTTCACAACAGTGTGGGCAGCAGAGGATATTTTGTCTTTAGGGCAGAGTTAAATACAAAAGAAAACAGATCATTCCAGAAGACTGGGTTAAACCTACCTGATAGTAATTCTAACCTAAAAATCAAGTCCTGTAGGTATGCACTGTACTAGTTTTGTGAAGAAAACAACCACATAAACACAAAGAAGATGCAATCATTCCTTTGCTGCACATAAGAAAAAAAGACCAGAGAAATCCTAACTGGCCCCTGCAATGGTCTGACTTAGTCACCCAAGTTATAAAGGCAAAACTGCTTTCATCAGTATTAATGTATTGGCTCCAACCTGTACACTTAAAATAAAAAGCTTATGAAACTCTTCCAAATGCTTTGTTCTGAAGAACGCTATTATATCAGCACTAAATCAAGACAGCTAGTACGAAAAATGGAAAATGGAGATTTCTTTTAACAGTAACCTATAAAATGTATTTCAATCACAGACAGAGTCTGAAAAAGTAATATTAAAGTGATGCTATAAATCACTAGAAAGTTTTTTTTGAAAGGAAAAAAAGCTAAGTATTGTGCTTCGGACTAGAAATAGTGGATACAGAGCTTCTCTTCATAAAGTGTTCTTCACAAGTTTTATATAACTGAGACACAGAGAGTTTACTTGGAATTTGAATGTAGTGAATAGCAATGATATAATGAGAAACATGTATGATCTACTCTAATTAATTTTCCTTCTTCATCCACACTGTCATTTGTTATGATAATGTGCATCTTAACCTTAATGAGAAATTTCATATCACTCTGATTAAAGACACTGCAAATAACACCACACTTCCTTATTTTGTTTTTATTTCAATGAAGAATCTCTTCATACTCTTGAAAATCTCCAACAAATGTAAAGAGTCTCTGTTAGTAAAATTCCTATTTTCAATATAAATTTTGTACCAAATGTTAAGAGAGTGATTTATATTTAATATGTTTAAGCAAGGATGATCGTGTTCTCTGCAGAAAGTACTCCTAGTATTTTTGTAAAGGTAGTTTGTCTGAGGACTTTGTAAGACAAAAGTTCTTCAATAAAATTGTGTATGCATTCCTTTGCATTTGTGCATGCAACATAAGAATGTATTAAAAATCCACAGGACATTTTTAAAATATATTTTTAAAAGCAACTTCATAATAAATTTCAAAGATTTCTGTAGGCAACTTGTTACAAATATACACAACCAACATTAAACTGGGCCTAATGTTTGACAACCAGATCTACCAACAGAGATCAACACAAAGACTACAAAACACGATACATTTCAAATGTATGGATGATAGATACAATTTAAGAATTAGAGCTTTGTTTTTTGCAAGACTCAAGTTTAAGAAAAAAGATATTTATGTCATCAACATCTGTCTTCTCAAATTAAATGTGTGCCCCATTTCCTGAAAGCTGTATCTTCCTCTCATTAGCCACCAGACATCAGCAAGTCCATTGAAAATCTGAAATATGTAATACTTGGTACTCCATTAAATGCAATTGTTTCAAGAAAAATTGTTTTCTTGTTCTCCCAGAAGCCTCGAAATACAGTTAGCATGCCACACAAGAATCCCTGCTCATCATTTTGCTAAGCAGGTAGTAAATTACATGGTTTACAAATTAAGGAATTTACATTTGCAAAGAGAAGTAGCACTCTCCAATATAATACGGACTTAGGTTCTAGAAAACAGAGATTTCTTTCCTAAACACAGTGTGTCAAATATTTCAAGGAGGAAACAAATCTGTCTTGGTCAGGGCATTCATGAGATCCATCAGGCCTTTAAGGAATATCTTAACTAGAAAAGAGCAGTTTATTGCATGCAGTGATTTGGAAATACCTAACCTGTATCGCAGTGGTGTACTGATTTTACCCTCATAATCTTAAACTAATGTTTTGGTTTGGCACATACTGAGTTGTTCTCTGTATAAAGTGCCCAACGCCTCAGAGTTTCATTAATGTCTATCTGCTAATCACATATGATAAGCCAGTTCTCACTTGAAACAGCTGGCAGCAAAGCAACTACTCATTCCACTAGGTTCACTTTTACTCCTTTTAAGCAACCTAAAGGTGAAGGTCCCAACTCTGCAAAAACAGTTCCAAAAATTCCAGTCTAGAACTTCTACGGACCTGATCGACAAATACCTACAGGGACAGAAGAATCCCATCCTGCTGTGCCCTCTCACTAGATTTGATTCACACAGACTGCATGGTCTCTCAAAAACTGACAAGCCTAACTACTAAAACTCTTATTCATGTACTCTCCCATAAAGTCATCAATACAGGACCTAATTCAACTCCCATCCAAGGCAGTGGGAAAATCTTTTTACTTCAATAAAGTTCATCTATCTGAAAAGTACCAAGCAAGAAAAAAGCATCTAAAGATGATGTAAGAGCAAGACTAGATCCTGAAATATCTATCAAGGCATACAATTCAAATAAAAAGCTGGACTTTCATTTGTCATCAGCTCCTACTGACTCCAACAACTTTTAAAAACAAGGATTTTTATTTAAAGTACTTTTCCCTAAGCAGCTTCAGGGATTTTTTTTGAAGATATTTAAGTACTTGCGGGTATAAAAAAGCAGAAATAAAATCTAAGACAGTAAGGCACCAAGCAGTTTAAAAAATCCCACACGGTTCCCACCCACAACTCTAGGTACCTAAGTACATTTAAAATTCTGGTTTTGAGGAATCATTCTTTTTTTAAAATCAGTCAACTAAAAACCCTGCTTAAATAAATTATTCATTTTACAGGCTACAAAAATAAACATCAGTGTGAAGGCTCAACTTTACTCCTTCAATGTCTTTAAGGACATCATAGAAGATAATTATCTTGGCAATTACACACTTGCCTTGCATTTGGAAATATATATATGCATTGGTAAATAGAACTGGCACATATTTCACCAAAGAAATATTTCAGTACTCCAAAATCTTAACCCGATTTTCCTGAAGATGACTTGCACAAAACTGGCTGAAAGAAAACACAAAGGTGAATGTGCAACTAGCTGCTTTCATCCAGCTTTTTTAAAATCCAGTTTACTAAGCAGGACACAAGCAAAAGCATACAAAGGATAAGATTATTTGTACCCATAAATGCTGGCAATTACCAGCTTTTGTCCCAGTAATTTTTTTAAAAAGCTCAGTTCACCAGAAAGTATGAAAGACAGAAAGAGAGAAATGCAAAATTGTCTGAAATCCAAAGGGAAAAGCGTATGCAACTTAGGTGTAAGTGAGGTAAAAAATACAACCCTAGTATTAAGACCTTTTAAATGCAGCAATAATAAACTTTCAAGTAAATGTCACTTCACTATGACTGAGTTTCCCCAATTGAGATCGTACATATATAATTTTATATATATAATTATTAGGCACACACTTTCCATGTTCTTTCCCCCAAAAAGTAGAGCTGACAATGGTGACAGTGGAGTGTGTAATTAGTTTTTATTGTTCCCCTGCCAGCCATCGCACTGCAAGGACCCCTTGCCTTTTCCATTGTAAATGTTATGGAAAAATACACTAATGACAGGCATTTAATTATGGGCACAGCGACTGTGATGGGAGCTGTGCCAAAAGTGATTGGCAGCTCTGGAAACCAGATATTCACAGCTATGGTTCTTTTTCTCCCATATACCTCGTAACCCAGATTACTGAAGACATGTTTTTTAAAGTATCTTCTCTAAGGTTTTGCATATTGCCTATAGATACTATTATTTATGACCACCATCTTAAAAATGGATACAAAAAAACCTAGACAAAAAGTGTGGGGTTTTTCTTATTCAAAAGTAGCACGGGGTTTTTTGAGAGACCTATTCACTGACAATGCCATCAACATAAAAGAAATTCCCACTAACTCTGGCACATAGTTGGCTTTTTTTTTTAATTATACATAGCTACAAACAAAAAGATACTATGTTCCCTTAAGATATTTTTATTCAGTATTTACAATTAACTGTTCCACATTCAACTGTAGTGGCTAAGGTGCTTTTTCGCCTGATTAATTAGCAATTGGGAGACACGCTTTTTGGCAGCTTTTGTATCCCTATTATTTTTTCTCGTTTGGCACGAAACCTCCCTTTTGGGAGCCCCAGTATTTGTACTGTACCCCTCTTAGTGATGGATCACTAATTTTTAATAAAGTAAGACTGAAATGAACTGCAAAAAGATGCGTAAGTGTAGTGGAACAATGACTGTAAACAAATTAAAAAAAAAAAGAGGAGGGAAGAGAGCTGTTGCAGTACATAACATATTAAGTCCTTTCCAGGCTATGTACAGGGAGTTTATCCAGAAGATCATGTGTTGTCTGAAAATATAAGTCTGAATTGGCTTTTAACCACTTTATCCAAATCTCTGCCTTTATCTTTAAAAACCTTTAAAAAAGCGACTGGCTAATGTGGATGTACATTTTCCTTGAAGAATGCTATATATGAATATCCCTTCACTGTTTCTCATCCCTCCCCCATTACGAGATGAATGTAACTACTCTGTGAAACAGATCTCTATGAAGAATGACCACACAATTCTGGACCAAACAGTTCTAAGTCTCTGTAGCTGTCACAAATCCCTGGCTAAACTGAACAAAGCAACATTATTCCTAAGTGGTAAGTTTGGGAACATAAAAGTGAAACTGTGTGACTCTAAAGCGGTAACTTGCAAAAAGCTGCAGAATCAATGTTGGCTCTCCATCCCCCATCCAGCTGGCTCCCATATCAGTAACTTCAAAAATGCAGTTTACCATTACCATGGCTTAAGGCATTTTATGTGCCAGTGCAATGACCACGCTGTGTGTGCATGTCAGAAGGTCAATACTCCCAAATTCCAGAGTCTCTGTTTATTTCCTTCTCTGGAAACAATAGGAAAGAGAGCAGGATTGATAGCTGCTACTTTGTTAACTTCTGCTGACTAAATACCTTGCCTGTATGAATACAGAACTTTTTTTTTCTTACAATCAGATCAGACATCAAGAAGGAACATAAAAATACAACAAACTGAAAATACAACTGTTTTTCCTGCTCATTAACAGCATTAATTAGCAAAATTCTTTGTAACAACTTTTAACAATTCCAGGGGAATTTCATCATTAAACTTGGCAGGATTCCTCATGTGCACTGATGAACTAGCATCCCCACAGACTAATAACTGTGTTACAAAGTTCATCATCAAATTTGCCACTAAGTGAAGTAAAATACTTACTTTTTTCTGTTTCCTCACAATAAATACATATGTATTATATTTACACAGTACAGCCCTATCGAAACAATGAAATATTAGACATGGAGAGATTCGGCATTTTTTAACCTAGTTTTGACGAAAGGACTTAGAATGTATCAGCCTCCTGAGAAAAGATACTCAAATGTAGTTACGGAACCAAAACAAATGTAAAGTTAAAATTAAAATTAAAAATTTATGTGTGGTATTAGTATTATAATAAAAATTAATATATATTACTTAGGAATTCCCTGTGTGACAAGATAAGGTGATTTGAATATCTGTAAAGAAAAGGAATTTCTTCTGAATTGTAACATGAATATAAAAATATTAATTTCAAGTCCACAAAGAAAAAAATAAGTGCTTCACCGCTACCCACCAAAGAAAGTCTGCAGTGCTCAACTACCACTGATGAACATCTCACACAATGTGAACAATCCAGCATCCACCCTCAAGCAAGAAAAAAATAAATAATTGGGGGGAGGAAAGATTATATTATTCTAACAAATAAAGAATGTAATGTTACACAGCAAATATCAATTACGGCAAAAAATTATATTTTGTCCAATGTGTCCTTTTAAATGTCCCAAGGCCAAATTTTTAGAATAAAACAAGCAGATATTTTAGCAGAGGTTGATCAGCATCAAAGGGAACACATTACAGTCTTTGGCCTCACCAGATTATTCACAAGCAAATCGCTCCATCTCTGCACTCCAGTACTTATCATGACTGTCATAATAAAATAAAAATGGTGCCTATCGAATAAGACAGTCCTTCAAGAGTTCGACAAAAACAAACACAACTCACAAAATTACCGAGTTTAAAAAATAAAGTAGAATTTTTCATTCAATTTCAAAAAAATGTAGAATTTTTAATTGTAGGCATTACTGTTGAACAGGTCCTCATTACATTAATATGCAGATCTAATAAAGAAAAAGGAAATTAACAAAGTAAAAATTAACTAATACTGTACCTACAGGTTTAGTCAGCCTAAGAGCTCTTTTTTCCACACCATATATCAGTATCGATAGGTAAATTCTTCTACCAGACTATAACGCTAGTTATAGTGAGAACTGTAATTTCCAGGAAAAAATTGCAGAACCTGAAGAACTTGCTAGAAGTTAGTATTGGCAGGACAAGCAGATCTTGCTAACTAATAAAGAGTTTTGCCTGTCATCTCATTAGCTGACACTTCTTTTGACAGTACTTTTACTGGTCATGCATTTAAAGAGAAAAAGAGCCACAAAACTCCTGGTATATCAGTTAGCCGAACATGGGCATCAAACCATTCCTCTACATTCTGCCGCAGCCAAAAATAAACAAACACTTTTTTTTTCATAAATCTAGAATCTAACAATGCTTTTTCATTTCCATAAGCACAGTAAAACATGACAGTTGCTTCCCCAGGTGAAAAAAAAATATATATGGTGGGTAGGGTGGGGGTGTTATGTTCCTTTTATTGGAAACCCTGGCATTCTACAGGAGTGAAATACAGGCTTAATCTTCACGGAACAGCATCCATTTTAAATACATACTCAAATTCTTGATTGCAACAGAATTTATTTCTTAAAAAAGTGTAGGAATGGGAATCTGTGATTTTGTAATGGAACAACCTATGCTCATTTTCTTAAAAAAGAGGATTGCAGGTGTCTACATGTTTGCACACTATAATACCCACCATTTTAAATGAGCTCAACCACAACCTAGCCTGTAGAAAGTAAAATTAATAGGGAAAATGCAAATATACAAGGAAGAATTCTAACGCATAAAGTATTCTATTCTTCCATTCAGCTATGCTGAAGTACATTACAGTAGGGCTTGTAATACCACCAGAAAGCAATTTCAATAAAGTGGCTGTTTATTTTAAACTAAACATTTCCATTTCATTATATTGGTGTGCTGCTGACTGACTATATATTAAGCTTAAGTGCAACAAAAACTTAAACAGAACAGGACCCTTTATTCTTAGCAGTGAATTACACCATTCAGAAACACTAGAAACACTATCTAACACTAGATTAGATTAAGAGTAAGGCTAAAAAAGTCTTTTAAAAAACAATGCTTAGACATACTAGAGCAAAAAGTGATTGATGGAGAAAATCCCAGTTCCAAACTAATTCTAAATACATTTTTAAAAAAAAAACAAAACAGTTGGACAGAGGTACTTTTTATAGCTATGGACAGACCACTATCTCCTCATGTTTTCTACAGGAACAGCTGCATCTTCCTTAGCATATTATCTCTACAGTGATCCAAATGACCAGTCTTCTTCAAGCACATTCATACAAGCCTAATACTTCAACAATACAGTACTCTGCCCAGCCACAGACTTGTTTGGGATGAAGAAGTAACAAGGTACTTTAATAAGCCTAGAAAGTTCTCAAAGCATATCCCTGTAATTTTCTCCCTTTCACTTCACATTTGTGTGCCTGAGTGTTTGCTCTTCTACCCACCCACCTATACTGACCTGGAGTCTACTACCATGAGAAGAAATAGCACAATGCAAAGAAGGCCAAGCACTAAAACCCTAATTCTACTAATATTTTTATTATTATTATATTTAATTTTAAAACAAAGCATCGTAGCTGGAAGATGAGACCTGGGAATTAGTTGGTAAATCTATTCATTTTCTAAACATTTAAGTGTTCATCAATTACAAAATTTCATTTTCAGAGATTTTTTTCTCACACATTCATTATTTACTCTACAACACACCCCTTAAAATGACACACTTCAATGCATATATGGCACACATACGTGTGTATATGTATACGTATACATAAGTATAGCTATATACACACATTGAAATGCCAACATATTCACATGTGAATGTATATATATTACATATAATTCTCTATATAACTGCAGAGATCAGACTCCTGAATTATTGCATTCATTCATTTCCTTAGCCCAGCATGAAGGTGGTAGATTGCTGAGATCATTGCAATACCAGTACAAGAGAGAAAGGAAGGCTCATGTTTGTCCCTCTCCAAAAGTACAGAAGGCTAGAAGAAAGAATGCAGTGAATCGTCCTCACTGTTTGTATTTGGAAAAGACTTAACAAGAAGCGTTTAATAAAGACAATGTACCACTTAACAAGATGCCTTACGTACCAAGATGGAAGCCAGTGGAACCGTTGTTCTTGGTGTAGTTTTTTCTCAGAACCTTTCAAAGTGTTTCAAACACCCACTTTTAAAATAAACTCCAATATTCTTTCACAGACAAGGTGTTAGTGACAGCATTAAAGGCACAGAAAGTAGGTGTGAAGAACTGAAGGTTCTACACCTAATCTTTTAAATACAAGAATTCAATCAGAGATTCTTCAGCTCTCAGAACAAGTTGCTGGATAAAATACCCTCAAAAAAAAGCTATGCTGTTTCAAAATAGTTATAGTCACACATGTGCGTGTGTGCATGTGTATCCCAATTACTTAAGCTCTTATGCCTCCTATGACATATAAAAATCATACAGAATATCAAAACCAAACTAAGTGTCTTGATTTTGCTCCTCTCCATCCCAAACTTCCTGGTTGTTCTTAGCATGTCTGTCTTCTTCCTATTACAACCACATCTGTGTGGTTTCCCTGATATCTGTACATAGGCAGAACTATTTCCAATTTGAAAAGAACCAAGCCAAAACAAACAAACAAAACAAAACATGACCTCAGTATATACAACCAAAATGCCATGGTGATATCTGCAAACATGTGTAAATGAGTGGCAGGATATTTAAACATCTATCATGCCAGCCAACATACTCCTGAGAAGTGCCAGGCATGCATGAGAAGCCATGGTCAGAGCTTCATTAAATTAAGTCTGCATTTGGCTGGTTCAGGGCAGTACTTAAGTACTCAGCCATTTATCCAATGCCACTACTGCAACAGAACTTAAGTGTACCAGTATGCCATTCAAAGAAGTCAGATGATTTTCTGAATCAGTGCATAAATATTCAGCCACAACATTCACCTAAATTCAGTTATCCAAGTTGTGAATTTCTGATTTATGCATAGAATATTCAGAAGCATGCACTGGTTTTTTTTTTCTGTTTGCTGCTCCCAAGTGTCTATCTTAAAAAAACCCCTCCAGTAATCTTGATCAAATTGTGGTACTGAGCTTAATTATGGGAACTTAATTATGGAAGTTGAAATACTTTTTCAGTATCTAAACTCTCTAATTGCCATCTAATTAATTGATTTTATTATTCACATGAATACACAAACAGAAAATATATCAGCATCCTATGTCTTTATAATAATTCACTTGTGGATATAATTTTATACACAATTTTCTAGTGTAAGATACAGCCAAATCCAATAACAGGCCAAATAAAAAAATATTTGCTTTCATGAGACAACAAAGTTTGGCCTCCACATATGACCAGAAACTAGTCTGGAAATGCAAGTATTTTTAACCACCTTGAAACTAATAACAATTTATGAAGCTACATAATTTGCTACTGAAACAACTTACAGGGAAATACCTAGGTATAAACCACAATCTTGAAGCAAAATCCTGCGAGTAGAAATATGTAACAATAATTACTACAAGTGGTTCAGCTTGAACTCTGACAAGATGAAATGCAGTAGCAAGCACTAAGCAAGCAGACCGCTTCAAACTTTAGCTCAGGAACATGATATTTTGGATGAATTCTAATTACACTGATACTAGTAATCACAATTACATGGATATGCTCCAACACTAAACAAACTCTCCAAACTATTTTAAGTGTTGGATTTAGAATAATATTCTTTGACAATAATATTTTGCTGTCCCATATAAGAATCCAAATGCAAACAGTGCTGAAAGAGTAACACACTTGAAGGTGATAATTAGAATTTATCTACACTTAATTCTAAGCCTACATAAATAATAAAAATACTGGAACATAGTTTCAAGTTTACTTGAGGATTGATTTACTATCCCCAAAAATTAGGATTAAAAGAATTTATTGTATTATACTTTGAAATTCTAATACTAAAACATATTTCTATTTGGAATTGGACTAGAGCATTTATGGTACTTCACATACATTGCTAATTAAATACATAACAAAAATACGGCACAGGAATACTTAAAACATTTCTAAGAAAAGACAGGCTCTGTAAGAATACACAACTTTGTTACTCATACATGCTAACACTAATAATAATTGAAGATTTTTTAATAGTTTTAGCAGAACTTTGGCAACTAACCAAGAAAAGTAATATGAACCTTGCTAAAAGACTTATGATTTTTTTATTTACCAAAATATTGTTCATACCAGGAGTATTTATCAATTGAGCCACTAATCAATCTACTAACATGTCTTTTAATACAGATGTGATTTTTATGTATTTCAATAAATAGCTGGAGTTTCATATTAAAAAACTCAACAGCATTGTATCAGGGATGTACAACCATTAAAATCTTACAAGTTTTGATGAAACCTTAATTTAGAGAGCCTTTAATCACTATCAAAATCATCATTTCATTTTTTGTAGTGAATTAATTAGTTCTACAGTGATTTTTCAATTCTGAATAGATATAACAAAGGACTAAGCTAAAGCACAATGGTTACATTTGAGAATGACAGCATATTTTGTCTTATAAATTCAAAGGGTTGTTGCCAAATAAGAATCCCTACTTACTGGTATAAAAACCAGATTGTTCATCTCCTGAGTCTGTTTCTGGAAGCAGATAAATCACTCTGAGGTTATCCCTGCAACATTGTTAACTGCACTAAAAATTTTGATTACGGAAGTTAATTTTGCCTTCAGCCTAGATTCTGATGAAACGAATTCAGAACAGAGGTGTTTTATTTCCTTTGGGTCTCTTAAACCTATCCATCAGGTGTTTGCCTGTTTTCCTGTAAAGACCATGTAACTTCAGAAAGCACACAAAAACTGGCACACTGTGTAAAACAGAGGAGAAATATATCTGCACTCTGTTCTTCCTAAAGACAGTATGTCCAAAGAGACAGAAGTGAGTATTTTTAAGGCAAGGATAAATGGTTTTAAAAGGGCAGGTTTAGAAATACTTCATAACTAATTCTCCCTCTAATGTTCAAAAGAATAACAAAACTAAGTTTTCTTTGCAGGTTACTGATGTTTAATGCTGGACCAAAGAGAGATTTCATTAGCAGTAATAAAATACAGCTAAATTTCCTAGAATCCTTACAAATCTATGCAATGCATAATACTTACCGACTAGGTAAGAATCAGTTATACCTCCAACTATCTTTACCTATGCACAGTTATTGTGGAAGCTCATCACACACACGGGAGAAGAAGTGAAAAAACCCAAACATAATGCTATTTTTAAAGTATTTTAGCTGTTTTGCCAGCAACACGTGCATTTAGTCAAACATATTTATTTCAACAATATTCCCTCTACTAAGTGGGTATTGTGAATATTAATTTATTTTTTTCCAGTAGTGACATTTCGTTTTGTCTGACAAGAGAAAAAATCTGTAGATTTTAAAGACAATCAGTTTTGGGGGATGTATGTTCTTTTACATGTGATGCAAGATACAAGTTTTCATCTTATTTATGATGAGCAGATTTTCTCCAAGCAATACACCCAGAAGAAGGAAAATGTAGAGATCAGCATTTGAAATTATAGCTACCTGTCTTTCCCAAGCTCAACTGTTACTTTAGATAAATCCTCTTTGTCTCGATCTTTTTATGCCAAATATTTATCGAGGAGGTACTGTTACCAGGAATGCAGTATTAAAATACTGGACGACTAGCTAACCCCAGGCACTTGAAAATTCTGCCCATTAACTTCTGCATTACTTATTTTGAAGGCACTATTGAATACCAAGTAGAGGAGTTTCCTGCAGGCAACACAGATCTATTAAAAAACATGACCTATGACAAAAATCAATGTGCTAATCTCGAACCAAACAGCAGTATCAGAAGCATAAAAAAAGAGATAACCTAGGACAAAATTTATTTAGATTAGCCTAGCAGATTAAAAAAAAAAAAAAAAAAGTCTGTTCACATGCACTTTAACAACGCCAAAAATAAAAAATTTGACACTCAGGTGACTTTCTACCCAAACACACGAATACCATTTGGAGCAGCTCTGAAATTTTCTGATGACGGGAAAACGCCAGAAAAAAAGAACGCGGCCTCGCTGTAGCGGCAGGTCAGTCGGATTGAGCGCACGGAAAGCCAGTTCTCGGCAGCCCCCGGCGCGCCTCTGGGCGAGGGGAGCGCGGAGACTGCGCCAGCGCCGCTCGGCCCCGACGGGAACCAGCGGGCGACACCCGCACGGCCCCGGCCCCGCACCCGCCTATCGCCCGTCCCGGAGCGCGCCCCCGGCAGCCACCCCGCGCGGAGCCGCGGCGAAGCTAGCACCGGCCGCGCCTCGCCCGCCGCGGGAACGCTGCGAGGAGCGGGGGCCCGCGAAAGGAAAGACGCCGCCACCCGACGCCGAACCCTCCGGAGAAGAAAGTTTCCCCACCTCCGCCCCGCCGCAGGTCCCCGTCTCCCGCGGGCGCGGTCCCTCGCCTACCTGGGGTTGGTGCTGTTCCAGTAGACGGCGTAGCGATCGGCCACCGCCTTGGCGCCGGGCTCCTGCCCGCGCACGCACACCCACAGCGCCGCGGCCGCCAGCAGCAGCATCTCCACGTGCGGCATCGCGCCCGCCGAGACGGGGTGCGGAAAAAATTCAGAAAGGGGGGGGGGTGGGAATAAGAAAGGAGGGGTGGGGCGGGGGCAGGAGGAGGGAAGACGGGACGGATCCGAGGTGCGGAGGAGCTGGATAAATATCGAGCGGGCGCGGAGGAGCGCGGCTGAGCCGCGGTCCCTCAAGGAGCCTCAACCCGGCAGGCGCGGGGCGGCGGCGAGACCCGGGCGGCGCTCATTCACCGGCGGTCCCGTGCGGAGCCCACGGCGCGACATGCACCGGCCCGCTGGGCGAGGGGCGCCGCTCCGCCGCCCCCTGCGAGCGGCCCCGCGGCTCGGGGGCAGCGGGCGGGAGAGCCGGGAGGCGGGAAGGAGCCGAGCCCGGGGGGCCCCGGCCGGGTATTTAATGCCGCCGGTGGGGAGAGCGCCGAAAAGTGCCGGCGGATCTCGAAGTACAAAGTTTGCGTCTTCCTCCTGGCTCTCGCCCTCCGCAAATGAAAAACAAAACAAAAAGGGGAGGGGGGAGAGGGGGATGGAAAGAGGGGAAAGGGGGAAAAAAAGCCCTAAGGAGTTTGTTTGCCGCGCTGACGGAGTCGGGGAGCCTGTTCTGCAGCACAGAAGAGTATTTTGAAGGAGACTTTGTGGAGTGGTTTTCTTGTCCTTCCTGTTCCTGGGCGGTGGATGCACCAAGGTCTGATCAACAGCAAAGGCGGGAAAAAAAAAAAAGCCAAGGGAAGAAAACGGGGGGGAGGGCGGCAGGGAAAATATTTTTTAAAAAAACCAAGCTAAAAAAAAAAAAAAAAAAGAACGGCCGATCCAAGAAATATTGCGGCGTGGAAACCAAGGAGATGGAAATTTTTAAAAAAATTGTTTTATGATAGGTTGTGGAAAAACGCAAAGCCTCGGAGATGGGAGAATGGAGCCTGCAAACTGCCCTGGCGATGCCGGCGTCGGGTGGCCTCTCCTGCTCGGCAGACGAACGGGGCGGCGCGGCGAGGTTCGGGTGTCGCCGGCGTCGGCCTCCCGCAGCTTCTCCGCTATACAGCAGCGTCCAGCCGCGGGATCATCAACTTCTGCGGAAGGACAAAACGGTTTGAAAGAACAGGGAGGGGGTCAGAGTAAAGAATCCACCCCTCAGATGACTACATAAGTAGACAAGCAAAAAAAAAAAAAAAACCACCCAGTTCTTCTCGATGCTGTCCAACAGTTGCTTCGCTTTTCCCTCAGAAGCAGCGAGAGCAGCAAGGAAAAAATATATGCCAAGCCAGCAGGCAAATAAATAAACTTGAATGCAGCGGCAGGCAGGGAGGGATCGTCAGGAGCGACGAGGATTGGAGGGGCAAAAGTCAGTTTCGGGGGGGGGGAAAAAAATGCTTTATGGGAGGAAGAAAAAAAAAATGTTTAAACAGTCACGCCCCCTTTTGCAATGACCGATCCCTTCGCTGCGTGTAAATCCGACATCGGCAGCCTGGAGAAGCCGCGAGCTTCGGCGCTCGGCTGGCGAGCCGCAGCGATACGGGGGCGGCGCGGGGCGGCGCGCCCGCAGGCGGGCATGAAGGCACGCGCCCACGGTGGGTCCCGGCGCGCGCGGGGGACGGGGGCGAGAGCGAGGCGCGGGCGGCTCGGAGCGCGGGCGCTATCGCCGCCCGGTCAAGCGGGATTTTCGCATGCAGTTTACTCGGCGTGGGGGGATTCGCCGGCGCAGCCAGTGAGGGCACGGCCTGCTGTTTGCTTACAGATTTTTTTTTTTTAAAGTCTCGACACGATTGGCTCGCAACGCGAGAAAGGAGGCGTTGTCGCAGGCTTCTCCTCCTCCACGAAAAAAAAAAAAAAAAAAAAAAACCCAAAAAAACCCCACCAAAACACCCAACCCCACCTTCTGGAAACCTGAGTAATTAAATTACGAAGACGTGGGGCTGGATCTTGTGCAGCCTCGCCGCTATACGTAATCGCTCCGGCGCCAGATGCTGCGATGGGGTTTACGCGGGCTGGGTACGGACGAGCTTTCGTCTGCCGCGGAAAACGGCGCGCCGAGTAATGCAGTCGTGGCAGAAAACTCCTTCCCTGCTCTGCCCCGCGGACACCCAGCTCCCCATATGCCCCGGGCGGCGCCTCGCGAAGCCGCCTCTGCTTGCTCGGGAGCGGCGTGAGCCGGCGGCCGCGGAGGAGACCGCGCTGCGCGGGGCCGGCGCGGGCAGGTGAGGGGCAGGCGGGGCGCGGCGGTTGCCGGGTGACGGCGGGATCGGCGCCCCGCGGGGACCGGCCGGGCGCGCCGCCCGCCTCCGTCCGCAGCGCCCCCACTCCCCCTAGCGGCGGCCGCTGGCGCTGCACGGCACAAGGTCGGGCGCGGCAACGGCCGGGCAAGGCCTCCACGGGCTTCTCTCGGTCCGTGTCGCCTTGCCTTTCCTCACCTTTCCTCTCCTTTCCTCTCCCTTCCTCTCCTTTCCTCTCCCTTCCTCCTCCCTTTCCCTTTACCCTTCTTCCTTCTTCTCGTTTCCCTTTTCCCTTCTCCTTCCCTTCCCCCTCCCCTCCCCCTTCCCCTTCCCCTTTCCCTTGCCCTTGCCCTTTCCCCCTTGCCCTTCCCCTTTCTCTTTCTCTTCCTGTTCCTTTTCCCCTTCCCTTCCCTTCCCGCACCTTACCTTCCCGCACCTTACCTTCCCGCACCTTCCCTTCCCATTCTTTTTTCTCAGAAAGGAGGTTCCAGCTTAATTTCCATTCCCACCGAATCTGCCCAGCCTTTTGCTAGGGGACAGCTGGATATGTGCTCCTTGCCCTCCCCTGGGAGGTGGTGGAGGCGATGTATTAGGAGTTGAAGTTAAAAGAAAAAATTCACATTGTTTCATTTTTCTTCTTTTTTTTTTTTTTTTTTTTTTTTTAAATCAATGAGGCTGTGTAGTTCTCAAATTTTTTTTTTACCAAAGGGCGAAAAACTTGTCTTCATTTTTTCTCCCTATGGTTGCCATCAGCCTTGTTTGCAGTGTGTTAAAGCCTGTAGATTCATCCTAGCTGGATATGAAGCACATCTGCTGAATACTCCAGGTATAACATGCACCATAAACCCAAACTGATTTTCTTTCCTTTTCATTAAAAAAAAGCTTTCCAAATTTTGCTATTGGTGAACTATCTGAATACGAACAAACATGTTCAATGTTTCCTTAGCCTTTTCCCCACCCCCCCCCCCCCACCCCACCCCCCCCCCCCACCGGCACAAGGCAGACAGGGAAATAACTGCCATTACAGATGACAATAAATAACACCTTTTTATTCATGAAGACTCTCTTTAACCGACTTTGTAAGGAATACATAATGATTTTTTTTCCTTTGTTCATGCATCATGAGTAGCAACACAGTAAAAGAGTGAGGGGTTTGTGCAACTTAAAATACCTTTTAATAGCAGAGTCAGAGCTTATTGTAGTTTATGAAATAATCTCCAGTACTTAGGTTTTTCTTTAACACATGCAAAGGAGTCAAACTATTAATAACTGAAAAAAAACCTCCAGAAAAACCTATAGAAGGAAGGTATTTCCTCCTGATTTACTTAGCAAGCAAGCTGTAGGTAGTTGTAACTTATTCATTTACAAACAATACAAAGACATAAATCCCTCGAACCCAGCATAAGAAGTAATTAATTCTGCAAGTAAAAAAAGAATAATAGTTCAATGATCAGGAAGTCAGCTTTTCATTATATCAAACCCATCTCGCATGGACCCATCAAATACCCAATACTCATAAGTGTGCCAGCTTCTAGTCCACTCTCCTTTTGCACAATTGCATGATTAAACAATTATCAATGTCATAGTTGTAAACTACTTCTTTGTACTGGTGGCCTCTTGGCATTATGCTTTATTTGTCAGAAAGGTAGACTGTTAACAAGTGATTCAACATACGTTAAACTATTGTGAATACAGAGTTTAGTAAAGAATTAGTATGTATGCACAGTAAGCATCTGAAACTGTCAGCGGCAAGCCTCTGTAGCTGCCCCTGGATCTCCAGCTTTACACCGCACATGACTATTTAACGTATGTGCATGTACAGCATGCACCTGGTAGCTGCACAGAATTTTGGATGTATTGACACACTGTGCTGCAGTTAGTACATTAATTGATCATTTACCTAGAAATAATTAAACTAAGCACAGCTTAAAACTTTATTGGCTGGGGAAAGTAATAAATCTGTAGATTTTCTTTCTTTCCTGATTTCCCTTAAAAATGCTCATAGTGCTTCTAGCACTGATCAGCAATACTTTGTATCTTAAACAGACAGAAATGTCTTCTGGCGTTATTGTTAAAGTAAGTAATTCGCTTTGCCACTCAAAAGATACTCCAGCTCCCATGAAACAGAAAAAAACAAAGGTATCTCCACATTTTTCCTACAGCCTGCATGTATGCTTTTTATCTTTTGAAAAATTGAGTGTTGCTTCAGAAGTAAAACTAACTAGTAGGGCCCAATTCAGCTTTTTCTGCCATTAAATCCTGTGAATTTAACGGTAAATCCTTTGGGCTTCTTTTCTCTTTGTTAAAACACAGAAAATTAAGGAAGGACCTTTCTGGGGAAAATGGATGCACACTGCAAATCAGTGAAAATATAGCTGCATTTGAATTTTTTTGTCTAAATTTTGTGAAAATGTAAATGAAAATGTTTCAATTTCAGTAGAATTTTGTTAAAGGTAGCCAGGTATAAAAACATAAAACCCTCCAGTTGATCTATGATTAAATCATCTTTGCTGTTTTGTTAAAAAGACTGTATACAAATACAGCTTTTTCATTTATTAGTGCTATACCTAGAGGTGTGGTTTTCAGGATGTGAAAACGTCATGCTTTCTTATATTTTTAATCACTCTAGTCCCATGTGTATGTTGCTGAAAAATGACTTAGAACCAATCTCAGCTTCAAGTTCTGAAAATTAATAACTGAATGGCTAATCTTTACAAATTCTCTCATCTCTTACTGCAAACCCTGATACTGTAAGCGGTCAAAGAGTAATACAGTACAAAATCTTAGACCAATTTCCATATGAGAGGAGTAAGTACCAAAGATATAACTAACAATGTTAGAGAGAGTCACTGAATTCTTTAGAAGTGTATTCGTAATCTAATTGCAAATATTCTCAAGTAAGATAAGAGCTTTCTACCTTGGTGGCTTGTCAACCTTAAAGATTATTTTTTCTACTCAAATACATTTACCTCTGAGACACTCTGTGTGTGTACTGCATACATGGATAATCTTTTCCCCCCTTTTTTTATCCCTGAGAGGAAAAAATAAGCCTATGGAAGAATACAGAATTAAGTGACTGGCCAGTATAGTGAACTTGACCCCACATTACTTGTATATGTGAATGTTTTCAGCTGGCTAAAACAGGGGAATTAAATGAAGAGTTTTGATGTTCTTTTTATTGTACTGTCTGGCAACTCCCTCGCTTCTTTGACCCTCATTTTCCACTCTACCAACCAGAGAGAACACATGTGCTTACTTTACTGTGATGTAGTGTGGCTCAATAACTTCAATAACTTCAGCGTTTCTAATGTTCAAGGGAGTAACTTTGAGATCCTGTAAAAAAAAAGAAAAAGCCATAACACAAAATACAGTAACGAATTCTAGGCAACTTTTGTGAGGATATCGTACAGAGACATTTTCAGGCCTGTTATTATGCCCAGAAATCATGTATATTTCTTTTTGCATATGGTTCTTAAGAATTTACTGTTGGTTTTAGTTAAAATTATCTACAGTCTTCAATTTTGCTTCAATTTCAGTTTGTTAGTTCAAAATCTATGTGTCTGGCTGAGCAGTCAAAAGAGCTTCAGCTCACAAGTTAGGCAAAGCCTCTTAACTATTTTGGATGTTAGTCTGGAGATTTTCAAAAACGTTAGTGGAAGCAGCTTACTCACCTCCCCTTTGAGACAATAGAAAAATCCACTTAGAAGTTCAGTGTAATGTTCCCTTCGTATATATAGGTAATAACTTGGATATAGTGTGTTGCTGTTCAAGTTAATGTTTGTTCATCTTTACAAATAATTTTGTTAATGTTTGCTATATATCTAATTGTGAGGAATTTTTTGATACACTTCAAAGACCTCTAGATTTTTATCTGTGTGAAGTGAAAATATTTTTAATACTGTCATTTGAAAATCCAAATAAAAGCATTTGTTTCTACCCAGTCAAGATCCTGTGTACAGTTTCTGACTTTACAAAAAAGTTAATCCCTTTGCACTGATTTGTCATTAATATTGAGTCTGTAAAAGTAACTGAAACAGCCCAGGGATAAAGCTAAAGCAAGAGATTTTGTCCTGGGATAAATATACAGCTTTCCTTTTTGCCAAGCACTTCTTTTCTTCCAAATTAAAGGTATTAGTTTAAAGATCTTTTAAAAAGACTTTTGAAAGATATTGCTTAGTTTATTATGGAGCCAGTATCTTACACAACCTCCAATTCTGGTATTATCACTGCAGAACCAAGTACTTAAAGCTTATAGGTGCAAGAAAGATTAATTACTGCACTGTAAAACTAAAGTGCAAGACAGAAAGCCATCAGATACAGTAGACAGCATGAATATAGCTATCCCAAAGATTCCTGTTTACTCCTGCAAGAAGCTTGATATTGAGCAGATACGCTATACACATTATACAGATTACATTACATGAGCAGACTCTTGTTTCAGCATCTGTGCATCTCTTATGATGACATGGCAGGATTGAAACCAGTTAAGGTAAATGATAATCCCATTTGACCTTGTGATATTTTTAAATTGTATTTCATGTTGTTTGCTCTTCACATGCCTATGCTGAAGCTGCATTTTTACCAGATTCCTCTTGATGAGAGCTTTTCAGGATGTTTCTTAGCACAGAGGAACTGCAGCTGGTGGTCTAAAATACCAGTGTTTGCTTAGGAACCCTGTTCTTAGCAATCTTTTAAAAATAGACTGAAGGAGATTTTTAAAAAAGACAAACAAACAAACAAAAACCCCAGAAAATGAAAAGAGGTACACATAAAACAGAATACTAAATTCAAGATAATATATGACAAGAAATAGATATTTACAGGTATATCTGGTTCTTGGGTTTGTAGTAGGACAAATAATTAACCTTGTTTATGAGCATGTTGTCATTTGTATGTCGCTTGGTTTTGCCTCATTGTGTGGGATGGACAGGGTTTTTTTTCTATCTGTGTTCCTATAAGTGAAGAAAAACAAGTTAGAAGATCAAGGCAAGTATGGACTATTGTGACCTGGAAACATGATGAAAATTCTGTGCTTGATTGCCTTCCAGCCCTATGTAGTAAACATGATTATTAATTTTGATTATTAATAACACAGTTCACAAGAGTAAAAAAAATTCCAAGATACCTTTTAACGCTTTTCAGAATTTAATCAACTTTCAGGATCATTTGCAATTCAAGTTTGCAAAACTGCAGCCATTTTTCTTGCATTAAAATGATAAAGGCTTCTTATCTGTTGCAAAACCCTGTGCTTCCTTGTGCATATCTTCCAGCAGATAGCAAAGTTTTAGACTTTGTCACTCTTTCCTCCTCATACAGCACCATCCATCAACATTACTCACATTACTAGAAAATTAATAAATAGAAAAAAAAAACAAAAACAAGGAGCTGCAAAGCTGTATCATGCTACACCTCTGCTCTCTTAGCTCTGGAGGTGCTTGTCTTGATATGTAGCACAAGTACTAGGTGAGTTTTATAGCTGGAAGGCAACTGTAAGAAGTTTGTATGCAAAGCTAGCTAAAGTGGCACAAGCTAGTCCTTCCATTTATAAAGATTCAGAGCCCCTTTGCTAATTGAAGCTTTGTGTGCATTGCATTGCAATGCTGGAGAGCCATTTGCACATGAGCTGCTTTCTTTCTTTCTTTCAGAGGAGCAACAGATCTGATGGTCAGTTGTTACGTGCCGTGTTTGGCACATAATCTATGCAGATGGTGGTCCTCAAGCATAGCATAAAGGGTACCTCAGTGGATATGAGGCGTAGCTTCTCACCAGTGCCATTTACTCAGTAGAACAGCAGTTCAACTGATACTGCAGCAATGGAACAAGGTCCTTTGTGTTGTGGAGAAAATCTTATCTGGTTAAAAGAGCAAACAGAGACAAGACTGATATATATTATTACAACTAATTAGCATGTAAATTCTTGAGAAGTTTGTGTGCAGCTATGCACCTGGGAAGGCCTTAGTCAGAAGAAGGAAATCTCAGTGGTTTCAGAGGTAAATGCTGAAGACACATTTGCTTAAGGTAATGTAGAAGACACTTGCAGTGTCTTTAGCTATACCATGTGTCGTACAATGGTGTTTTTCAGAAAAAGGCCCATTCTTAGAATTATGTGACTAAGAGAAAATCCACCCTTTCATTTAAAAAATATGTTTCTGCACAGTTTGCAGAGTAACCTTTGAAGACTGAATGTTAAGTGTTTTTTAAATAGTAGATACCACATTCATGACAGGGTGCCTGCCATTTGCTGTCCTGTTTGTGTCAATTCTAATACAGAATAGAAAGCGGAGAGTTATCAAAGACATTTTGGAAAGCAACTAAACCACAACCTTTCAAGGCAGAGACAAGGACTAGGAAAACATTTTTTAACTCTCTTTATTCCTAAATTAGAGAAGTTCACTAACATAAGCACTTCTGTTGTAGATTTTGTATGCAGATTTTTTCATTGCATACAGTATACCAACTCTGGCTGACTCTTGAATGCCAATAGGTTACACTCAGCCAAACAAGAACAGAGTAGAATTAGTTGCCATATGTGATCTATGCCAAAAACCCAAATATCAGCCTGAAAAATGCCAGTCAGATAATGGTCATGGAAAGTCAGAGGCAGAACAGGAATAAGGTTAACATTTTTTAATCCTGGTTGGTAAGGCTTTCATTATAGTCTCACTGTGAAATCACTGTAGACGTAGTGTAAAATGCACTTATAAAAACATTGCAAAAGTTTGAATGGCAAGGCATTGTAGTGCTAGAGAAGAAAAGAATTTTGTTTTCCTAGACCATAATGTCAAAAAAGTAGATAAGCAAAAGGGCTTTTTTGGCACTCATGATCCCTCTTGTTTCATCCTGATTCCTTTTTAATATGCTCCTTTGCACTACATAATGAAAATTGTTCCTAAAAATATTACTCTTTGAAACTGAACTTACAGAAGACTTGTACAGTTAAGAAATTACTTTCACCTCTTTTTGGCAATTGTTTCCTTTTACTGCCTATTATTTTTGACCTTTACCATATGCACTTCTAAGACATACATCTTGTATTTGACATTAGAAAGGTGTTCTCAGAACTAATTGTATTTAACTTCCATTTCAAAGTAAAGAAACCAGAGGAGAAAGTGGAGTCCAGCTAACAGGTGACTAAAGAACAGTTCTGAAATGTAAGACTGTCATACAATTGAGGACGGAAAATGCCAAAAACAAGAATTGAGCATTGACTGACAGATCATATAAGGGCAGAAATATGATCATGAAAGTAATTCATGAACAGATTTCTTATTTAGGAAGGATTTTAATATCTTGTAAAATCCACTGTGTATTCTTTGTGTTAGAGCATTTAGTATTTCTGGATTAAAAAAAAAGAAAGCAAGCAGTAATTATTTTATACTTCTGAAATCCTTTGTCACCAGGCATATTGCAGAAACAGAGTGGAAAATCATGTTACTTTAAAAGCTGCTGGTGAAATCAACAGGTATGCAATGTTATGGAGTAAAAATTTTTCATTTAGGGTGATGATATTTTCTACTGTCCCTGCATGTTCTCTTAAGCAAAGAAGTAGGAGGAACACTTAATTTTGTGTAACTATTAAACTTTACTTTGGAGGGGGGGGGGAAAATAAGAAAAAAGGTCAAAGAGAAAAGCCAACAAAACCCCAAATCAAACCAGTATGTGACACTCAGTGTCTGAGATCAACAATGACAGTGGTTTTTTTATTGCTGAGTTACCAGTTTTGGCCTGTTTGGCCTGTTCCTTTAACATGTGTTATTATACCAAAACTTCATCAGAAGGAATTCACCACATGATTTATTGCCACATCTTCTCATTTAACAGGTGTCTGAGGTTCAGTTCTGTATTTGTCTACATGACCTAATAAGCAGCAGAATGGATGCTGGATGTTCTTTATTCAAACGCAATGCACAACTAACATTGCAATTGCTGTATAGTAGTGCTCAGCTTAACTTTATTCCCCTGGAAAGTACTGAGTGATACTATTCACACACTAGGCATATTTATTTTTCATTATCTTCAGTGTAGTAAAGGATGTCTAGGGTTTTACAGAAATGAATTCCACAGGGTTAGGCCTACAGCTTCTAAATCTTCCACAAGTTACAGTAAAAGAAAATTAGTGTATCATTAGAAAACATTACTGATTGTGCTTAGAATCCATGCAAGTTTTCAGAAAGTACAACTTGCAAGTCACTTATGAGAAAAGCTATAGCAACACCCTTAACACAATCCTGCCAATATCATTCAGACCTGCCACAGCAGGGTTTCTCTTGCATGACTTAATACCTGTAAGTTCATCCCTCACTGCACAGGTTTTAGGACTTACGAGATTCTTGTATCTGTAATGTAAATTTAAATATATAATAGAATCTAGATTAATAAAATGTATTATGCATTTCATTAGTAATTAAAAAGACTATGTGAAAAATCAAAGAATATTCAACCAAGTTGAAGTTTTACATGCAAATATATGCTCGCCAACAAAAATATTAGGCATTGTGTATCAACGAAGTATAGTACATAGTATTTACTGTAACTGGGCAAAACAGCAAAGGGTATCATTATAGCATGATAAATAACCCTATAGTATAAAGCCTGATATGACTGTTTATATTGGTAGGCTAAATATGAAATGCTAAAGCTATTTTGAAACAAAGTCCCTTTTTATGCATATATATCTGGGATGAAACACATTTTTTTCTGAAAGTCTCGAAAGGTTATAATCATGGTTTAAAATAAATAACTCTCAATTTGTGGTCCTCAATTCCACAATATGGAATAATTGGAATAATATTCCAATTATGAGAACCTCATAAACACAATGGGTCCAGTGCCAAAACAAAAATTAAACGCTTGTGTGATCCCCAAGGGAAGACATACATTAACCATAAATTATTCTCACAAGAAACTTTGTAAAACTTTCATGTAAGTGAACAGTCTAGAGTTTGTGGCATTCACTTTTGTTGCTTTGACAGCACTGTTTATCAAAACGACTACAGTTTCCAAAGAAAGACTACTTGATTATGACTATATTGCTTTTCTGTTGAAAAGGACCTAAAAAATAAGGTCACTAAGTTTTTGGGTTAGTTGCTGATCTAGTTTGTTCTGCAGCAGCCAGTTAATCCCTTTAAAGTATAATCTCATCAGATCGTTATTTTCTGTAAGCATAAATGGAATATATTAAAGCTATTTGGAAGCATTTAAAAAGAAAAAAGTTTGGAAAAGAACAGTACCCTGAATGTCAGCCCATTAGAGAAATGAAAAAAACCCCAGATGCTTTGTTTTATTGTTTTCCCAAGACGCTTCTACTGTCCTTTCCCCTTTTCCTCATCCATTGTATTTATCTGTTTTTGTTATACTGGTTTAAGAAACTGCACTTGAAAAGCAAGTCAGGTTACATTTGACAGCTATGGTTGTACTTGTATTGTAATAGTCTCTAGCTTCTGTTTGCTTTTGTTACTGATTTATAAGAACTGGCTGTAATTTGGTAGCATGCAGTTTAAAAGAAGTGGCAGTTTAACGTCAAAAGGTACAGAAGCAGTAAAGGTCTCAGGCTTGCACAATTTTCACCTACACAATATATTATTGTTTGTACTGCATATGCATAACAATTGTTTGAAAGTATTCAGCCTTACTTGCCAATAAATTCTTAGTCTTGTGTAAGGGAACTTTCGGAACTGGAGTTTTCTATGCTGTCCACTTAGATAAATAAATGCAAAATTTTCCTGGCCTTCAGTGAGATCTGGATTTCATTTGCAGTGAGTACTTAACCTAACAGCATCAAACAGAATATCTGCCATCTGCAATTGAGTGCTGTTAAATTTCAGAATATTGTGCCAGATTTCCTAACATAATTATGTATTATTTGCAGCTAAGAGAAAAATGAAAAGGTATATATTTTAATGGATTTTAGAAGCTTGCAAATTTCACACTAAAGTATAGAAGAAAATTCTCTAATTTGCTATGTTCTCTAGGTATGAGGATAGATCTTGCTTAGTCAAGCAGTGTGCAGGAGGATATACAGAAAATATAGCTGACTGTAAACAAGAAAAAATATATGAGGCTGAATATAAGTTGAAATGAAATAAGAGGTTACATTCAGCCTTATATTAGCATTTCTACTTGACATTATATGCAAACGAGATGATTCAAGTAGGCATAGAAGTCATAAAAATCTAGTCATTTTGAACTAACCCATGGTTATTCAAGTAGTAATGTGAAGCAAAGCTGTCTGCAGAAGCAAGTCATTGAATTGATGGTATCGATTTTAGCAGATACTTTCCTCTACTGAATTCTTGTGTTTCTAAGAATCACCACTGAATGCTGACAATCCACCCTGACGGATGAGTGGCACCACAGAAACAAAAATTGTAAAGTGCTATGTTGAAATACTCAACAATTTGAATGTATTTTACAAAGGAAGGTAGAGAAGAGGGTGGTTTTGGGTTGTTTTTTTTTTGTCTGGGAGATCGAAGGCATTTGAGTTTGCTGCTTTTCTGGCATCATTTGCTTCAGGTCTGTATCTGTGACTTCTGTAGGTCCCTGAAGCTAGGGATGACTGTGGATTACAGAGGAAGTTGTTAACCCATAAATATATCATGATACTGTAGTATTGAATACAAGGTGGGGTTTTTGTGTGCTTTCATCAGCTGTTCTCAAATAATGGATAGGAAGACTTGCTTAATGGTATCAAGGTTTCTGTAGGAGGGCACCCCATCAAGAAACAAGAACTATGGAATACTGCTGTACTAGCTTCTTTCTCCAGTGGTACCCAAAGTACTGTTTTGTTAGGAACTGTACTAGCACCAAACTCTTCAACTTTGGAAGTTCATTGGAAAGAAAACACCAAGAAAGGCATACCTTAGAGCTTTCATTCCATTTTCACGCATTCCCCATGGGGCAATTTACTAGGATGCTGTAAACAAGAGAGGGAAATTACTCCCCAGGCAAGCATAAGGGGAGAAACAAAATGTAATAGCAGTGAAAACTCTAATTTGGACTGACAGTTTGGAGCAGCACGTATTAAATGACTGGTATCTGGAAGAGCATTGCTATGACTCCAATGAAGTCAGAATTTTGCCCAGTTTAATGAAGCATAATCCAGGCCAGGATTTATGAACACCCTGCATGCTCATATATGGCAGCATCAAGATAGGGAGGGGAAAGTCAGAGTGTACTATCTGTAGTGAACAGCTTTAATAAATAGTGCCTCTAAAAGTCTTTACAAATGTGTTCCAGTATCTTTTTTTAGACAAAGTAAAAACACTGTACCCCAAACTTTATTATCATCAGCTGCTCTTGATTTTCTTTAATAGCCACATTCTCTTACTGGTATCTTTTCATTAACCTCTCAGCTTCACAGATCAGCCCTCCAATCCCTCCATTCCTCTATTCAGATCTGTTTCCTTACCATTGCAAATATAAGTTAACACCACCTGACTACTATGAAATTGAAAGATCAATGTTGTTCCAACCAGAATATAATATAGTTATCACAGGTATGAGTGCTCGCAGCCTACTTTCCAGCAGTCCAGATTTGATATTTGCTTGTTGCACAACCTTTGAGAAATCATTTAACCTCTCTGATCCACATCTAACATATCTGCAAAGCAGATTTAGTAAAGATTACCTACTTTTCACAAGTGCCGAGGGGGATTAATTAATTAATGTTTGTTAAGCGCTTAAAACCCCTTAGATGAAAGGTGCTAAATTAAAAAAAACAAAACAAAAACATTACTTTTAGGCTTAGAATTTTAAGTGTCAGAAAGGATTAACATAATAATTAATCTTAAGTATGAACCCCTATAAATTTGCTACATTTAGAGATGTGCTTGTTGAAGAGTCTCTCTTTTCAAATCATGTGTAATCTTGGATTTAAGAAGTTTGAAGAATGGACAAACTGATATTCCTGAACTGCTTTAACCTGGTAATACTACAAAAGTAGTTGTTACACAACTGAATCAGATTTGCAGGGCTACGGCTTTTATCACATTTGTTTTCATCTAGCCTTTGTTTGCTGTGTGTAAGTCCTCTGTTATCATCCTATATCTTCTGTTCTAGTTAATGTTTATGTTTCCTTCTAATTAAAAAAATCTCTTTGATAAACAGGACCAAATGAGTGACTCGAGGATCTCAAGAATGACCTGCTTTTCAGATATCCATTGGTTTCTGTAGTTCTTCACAGGATTTCACAATTTCATAAATTTCCCAATTTTCAGCATTTTTTCATATGAATTCTAGAACTGGTCTCAGCAAGCCACATAAAGGTAACAAAGCCCCTCGCTCTCTACCTACACATCTGACCATTGCTTTATCCTTACTTCTAAAGCTGAATCAAATAAAAAGGCTTGTAAGCACTTGATAGTTCACCCTAAATAAAAAAGTAATGGCTTTTAAAGATGCCTTTTATTCTGTTAGTCTGACAAAATGAGTGATGTTTTCTTTATTCTGTTGCTTATGCATTAAGTAGGAGTAGTGTAAATAAATGTTTTGATACATTTTAATCCATTCAAGCATCATATGTAGGAACACCAGATTCTTGATTCACAAGAGTAGCATGTAAAAATCTGTGTGCTCCTCTATCACAGGGAAACATTTTAAAATTTTGTAAGACTAAATAGAATCATAGGATCATAGAATCACTAGGTTGGGAATGACCCACTGGATCAAGTCCAACCATTCCCATCAATCACCAAACCATGTCCTTGAGCACCTCATCCACCCTTCTTTTAAATACCTGCAGGGAAGGCAACTCAACTACATCCCTGGACAGCCTGTTCCAGTACCCAATGACACTTTCCATGAAATATATTTTGCTGATATCAAGCTTAAACCTTCCCTGGTGGAGGGGCAAGTATATATGGGTCAGTAGCCTCTCTATGCTTTAGCACTTCCATGGTCCAAAAGAGCAAGTCCAGAGAAGAGTAACCAAGCTGGTGAGGGGGCTGAAGAACAAGTCTTACAAGGAACAGCTGAGAGAGCTGGGGTTGCTTAGCCTGGAGAAGAGGAGGCTGAGAAGAGACCTTGTTGCTCTCTACAACTACCTGATAGGCGGTTGTGGAGAGCAGGGAGCTGACCAAGTGACAGGGGACAGGACAAGAGAGAATGGCCTCAAGCTCTGCCAGGGGAGGGTCAGGCTGGACATTAGGGTCATTGGGAACCGAAACAGGCTGCCTGGGGTGGTGGTTGAGTCACCTTTCCCACCGGTGTTTAAAAGACAGGTGGACGAATTTGTAAGGGGCATGGTTTAGTGTTTGATAGGAATGGTTGGACTCGATCCAATGGGTCTTTTCCAATGGAGTCATTTTATGATTCTATCAAAGTATTTCTTTCACAGAACCATTTTTTGCTTCCCCACATTTCTTTCCTTGGCTCCTTTTGAACAATCCTTAGCATTGTAGCCTTTTTCAGTTCCTATAGGACTTCCATCTTTATACTCATCTGAACAATATGTAAATGGTATTTTATTTAGTTCTTTTTATTCTGCATTGGTTAGATCACTGTAGCTTCATTTTTTTTACCTGAAAGTATGTATATTTCACATTTTGTAACATAAATTCTATTCTTTCTCTGTCATGTTTTTAAGGCAATGTTAAAGACACCATTGACAAGAAAACCAGACTCTTAGTGGAGTCAGGAAGAAGTACTACTGTAAGCATATGCAGTAGACTTAAAATAAATTACATGCTATAGAAAACAGAGATGGATGAACTTCCTCTGGTTTAGTCATTAGTGATTGTCAGTTGCTGAATCTTCACTTTTCTTCAGAAGCTATTCTATAATGTTGCTGATGTAATGATGAAGACTTTTGACCTGACATTCAAACTATATTTCGTTGTACTTTCATCTTACACCATCCTTGCTAGCTGTATCCATAGACAATTGCTCTTCCTTCGTGAGGTTTACAGTCTTACAAGGCATGTGTTTGAATTTAACTAGAAGACATGTCAAAAAAAATTATCAAATTTAGTTTTACCTCTGTTGTATCGGACTAGATTGATACTGGAGTCTGATAGCCTCCAACCAAAGCTCTTTTAGATATTCCACGTAAGGGCAGTTTTCATGCTTTGATACCATATTTACCTATTTTAAGATATTTGTTGCTATATGGGATTTGGATTCATTGGAGTGATACAGCAATATGCAGAAATTGCAACACAAATATAATAAAGTAATTGCAATATACAGCTGAATAACAGTGTAAATATTATGCCCTTTTCCAGTTTCTATATTCTTATTGTCATTTTGCTGGGAACCACCAGTCAATGGGAAGGATTATATGGACCGGAACTAGTTCAAGCCTTCTGCTCTTTCCAAAGTTCATTTTGTTGGTTGCTCAGTTTTTATACACTGTGTTAGGATGAAACACTTGTACACTTCCTACATGCTCAACTGGATGGCTTAGGAACACATTCACACATATTTGATTAACTCAAGAAAGGCTTTTTACACAACTAATTTATTGATTCAACTTATTGTACCATCAGTCTAAACAAAAGGCCATCTCGTGTCCCATTTGAGTTGGTTTAAGTTCATTTTTCTCTACACCAGCTGCGTTAACTCCTCATGTTCTTCATGAGCACACATCTTTGCCCAACTCCTCTGAGCCTTGTTCCATTGTAAGGGCTTGTTGATCAGCTAAGCTGATGTGACCTGACCCTTAGTGATTTTGCAGTTATTTCCACAGAGAGAGGAAAACAATTATGTTAAGATATATGCACTTTAGCTAATGCACTAGTGAGGTCATCAGGAATGAAAACAGCAGAGATGACACAGGCTTCTACACATGTATCACACCATTTTGAAGAAGCATAACAGAAGCAGAGCATAACAAAAATACAGCTGAGATCTATACATTACACTAACTACTTTCATCAGTAAATTTGGATGCATTTGTCATCCAATTTTTATACGCTTATCCTTTTCCAATGCTTTTTTTTTTTCTCAATGTTCCTCATGACATTCTTAGGACTGGACACTGGAGATGATAAACATTTTGTCTTAATTGATGCAGCTATTCTTATATTCTTAATGTAACAGGAAAATCATCATTAACTAGTGTCAGTCAAACTTGAGAAGTGTTTTCATCAAAAAATCTTTTGAAAGAAATACTTCCTTATATGAATTTCTTAAATTACCTTTAACAACAGATGTGAACAAATCAAGATGTATATGCTTAAGGCAAAGATAGGATTTATTTTAACTCCCTTCAGGCAAAGATCTCAAAGTAAACACCCATCTAAGACCACAGTATACCTCTGGGAAGTATGCTTGACTTTGAATTATTCTAATTAATTGATTCACAAATGCATAAATAGGCTAAATGAATGATTCTGCTGAACTCTGACATAATACTGTTATTATATTTGACTTAAAGAACTGAGTGGACCACATTCATGTAACACCTCAGTGAATAAGTGGCACTGCACACAGCTAGGTGCAGTTGTTACCACAGCAAAGTTATAAACTTGTTATTATGAAGTGAATATTTCAATACATATATGTCTTCTCGGACCCAGAATAAGTTGCAGATGAACACAAAAAACCCTATGCAGAGCTACAGACTAGGACAAGTCTGTCTAGAAAGCTGCTTGGAGGAGAAGGACCTGGGGGTGTTGGTTGACAGCCGACTGAACGTGAGCCAGCAGTGTGCCCAGGTGGCCAAGAAGGACAACGGCATCCTGGCATGTATCAGAAACGGCATGACCAGCAGGTCCAGGGAGGTTGTTGTCCCTCTGTACTTGGCACTGGTGAGACCATTTCTTGAATCCTGTGTTCAGTTCTGGGCCCCTCACCACAAGAAGGATGTTGAGGCTCTGGAGCATGTCCAGAGAAGAGCAACGAGGCTGGTGAAGGGGCTGGAGAACAGACCTTATGAGGAATGGCTGAGAGAGCTGGGGTTGTTTATCCTGGAGAAGAGGAGGCTGAGAGGAGACCTTATTGCTCTCTACAACTACCTGAAAGGAGGTTGTAGAGAGGAGGGAGCTGGCCTCTTCTCCCAAGTAACAGAGGACAAGACAAGAGGGAATTACCTCATGCTCCACCAGGCGAGATTTAGGCTGGACGTTAGGAAAAAAATTTTCACAGAAAGGGTCATTGGGCACTGGAACAGGCTGCCCAGGGAGGTGGTTGATTCACCTTCCCTAGAGGTGTTTAAGGTACAGGTGGACAAGGTGATGAGGGGCATAGTTTAGTGATTGATAGGAACAATTGGACTCAATAACCTGGTGGGTCTTCTCTAACCTGGTTGTTCTATGATTCTATGATCTACTGGCAGTCCTTGCCAGTGTACCATCTCTCAGACACTGGAGTTCCATTTCCACGGTCACTTCTGACTAGCCTGGCTTCATCCCCCTTCACATCTAGTTTAAAGCTCTAAACAGTTCCCAGTTGTAGACATCAAATGTGGGAGTCAGCTGCTATTCATGGAAAGTGTAGCCACTCTTCATAGCATAAATCACGTCACAGGTCTTTCCTTCTTCCCATATCCCTCAGATGTAGCACAGTTTCAGACAAAGTGTGAGTCCTATCACTCCTGCTCTTACTCACACTTCTGCCTACAGGCTGCCCATTTCTAAGGTTTCTATCCAACATGGAACTTCCATTCTGAAATGTACTATTCATTTCTTAAAAGGTGAAGTACTCACTGAAAACTCATGGTGTTAAACAAGCCCCAGACCCAATGAAAAATAGTTTATCTGAAGTGATATATCCAGAGTGGTAATTTCAATTTTCTTGCAAATAATGAACTGTGCATAGAAACTAATTGTTCAACACATGGAAATTCATTATGTGAGGGCAAGATAGGAAGATGAGTAAATGTTCAGTCTTCATCATCAATAATAATTCATATACAATTATTTAAGTTTCATTAATACTTAAGTTTATGAAGTTTCATTTGAGAGGTAGGCAAACTGCTGCACATAAATGTAGGGTCTTATTTATAAAACATATTTGACAGATATGGATGAAAGTTGGCAGGAGAGTTTCAGAATAAATGAATATGGGTGACAATATCTTTAAGTGATTTCCTGTTGTCTACAGATGACTGTAAGTCTTTTTGCAAGCTTATGGATCTAGAATTCTTCTGCCATCAACTCAAATTTCTAAAATTCAGCATGACCATCTGAGGGCTTGATTTACATGCTGGGTATACACTGTATTCTCGCCAAAGAAGACCTATGTACAAAGCTATGTAGGCATTATTAATCTTCTAAATCAAGTCCCTCATCTGAAAATAAATCATAGCAACTGTTAAATATCAGAATTGTATTTAAAAAAAATTTAGAAGATACTATGAGTTCTACCAGTAACCTAGAAGTTGTTTATGTGTTTTGCTAATTCTAACCAATTTTGTCAAACTGTATACTCTTGGGGAATCTCCTACCCAAAGTACAAGACGTTCTGCATTCTGAATGACAGCTCCAGATTAACAGGTCAACAATGTTGTAAAAAGGTCATTGACAACTCCTCCGATAGACACACTGCTTTGAGTTTTAAGAGCTACTGTGTACATCTGGCAGGAGAACTAGGTGCTACATAAGATAAAACTTTCTAATAAATCTTGAGGAGTCTAAAGAATTAAGTGGAGCAGTTGAGTGAGTGGAATGAACTGGAATAAGCCCAATTTTTATGGCATGTTGCCACTGTGTTCCCAAATGGCTGTGAAATTAAACAAGAAGAGAATGCATGAAGAAATATGAGCAGACAGAAAAAGAATTATGGGCAAAACATTTCTGAGGCTGTAAGGGAAATCAAATCAAAAGGGTCAAATTTGTACCACATCACCACTGGCTGCTAAGGTTTTAGCAGATTCTTGTGTGTGATGGATCCTTTGAGAACAGGCAAATCACTTTTTTTTTTTTTTTTTTTTTTTTTACCTAGATATGTAGCCTCGTTGACTGCTGTTGCAAGTAGATAATAGAGATTACTTCAAGTGGGAATTAATAGGTTACTCTGTTGAAATCTGTTGGGAAGAAGAATATTTTGGTTATCTTCAGCTCATTGTTTTTGCAGACAGTTCAAAGCAGTGTCATTAGGCTGAAGTGAACAGAGTGATAAAAGTAAATAGGTAAACAATAGGCTGTTTGGATAACCTTAAAAACAGTATTAATTTGAGTTATTTTATTAGTCTTTTAGAAATTTCACATTGACTACTTCTCTTCTGCCTGTGGTAAATCCATTGCAGTCTCTGTTGCCTTGAGGTTAAAAACAACCCACCATCTTTCTTGGAGATAGCTGTGGGTGCTGACACCAATATCGTTCAGTGTTCTTTCATATGCAGCATCTTACTTTGTGAAGTTCCAGCTTCATAAATATCGTGGCAACCTTCTGCACATTGCACAACAAGTTCCTGCACTTCAGTTTCAGGACAGGTTATACAGATATGGCACTATCAGACTAAAACATGAATACATTCTTTTGTTTGTGCTGCAGCATCACACCAGAGACTGTCCTCGGACAGTGAAGAATGGAAGAGCTTGAGAACAGAGACTTGGCTAAAATGTGATGGAAACCAATTGAGCTGTAATCTGGCAGCTGTAAATTGGACTGTGATGGCAGAATATCTATAATTAGGAACTTGACAGGCAAGCAGTTGGTATAGGAATAGCAGAAGGGCTAGCAAGCTTTTGGTGGAATTTCCAACTATGATAAGTGGTTTTGAAACTGAAAAGAAATACAGTAATGAAGACAGTCCAATTATTTTTACAGAGTGTGTTTTGTATATCAACCCAAAACTAGGACAGTAAGAGAAAAAAATAATATACAACAGTTTTATCAGTATTTTTATTTTAAAAAATGAAATTAATGGACAAATAGCTAGGCTTGCAAAAGTATGTTTAAAGTCATAAGACAATAGCAATAAGTCAATATGTCGTATCTTTGGCTTTCAGGTGAAATTCCTTCATGATCAATAAGTGCATTTCCTGTGTGTGTGAAAGGAAAAGATTTGCATGAACCCTCAAGAAATGCTTAGCAACAGGTCATTAACAATTCTAAGTGTACAAAGTAAGTCATAACCATAACAAAAGAAGGAAGGTTTAGGATTTATCTGAGATTTCCTCCATTATAAGATATGGCGGTATACAATTTGCTTATGCCATCTACACAAGTGAGAAACACAGTCCAGCTCTCCAGGCATTGCTATATTAAATATTGATGGGAATTCACTGTATAGTAGATTTTTTCTTCCAAGGATCTGATAAATAGTTAATGAGGAGTTAGGAAGCTTGAGTCCATCCTGAACGGGTAATTCCTTCAGTAACAACAGTTTGTTTGCCCCTTGAGGATTAATTTTTTTTATCTCACATACAACAAAATGTAATTTAACTTATGTTTATTATTTTGTAACATAGGAGAATGTTTATGTATTGATTGGTGTTATAAATTATCAGAACATCTTTGGAAAATCTTTACCTGCTCATAAATAAAGAATGATCTCAGTATCTGTCTCATGAATTACAGTGTTTGAAGCATTACAGTCAATGTGATTTAGTCAATAATAGCAGCAAAAAAGTTACTACTCTACCACACACAAAATTAGTCTGTTAATTTTACTCATTTTTTTCCTAGCCACAGTGAATAGAAATACCCTTACACATTCTAAACTTATGCTACTACCATGGCAAGAGTCTTTTACACTGAGCCAGCTGATTGCCCACTGTGTGTTTATTGCCTGTCAACTGACTGTTTCTTTGTTTCAAAAAGAGAAAAAAAACCTCGATTATTTCTTTCTGAGGATTTTGGGCTTAAAGAAGGTAGCAGCTAGAGCTGGGATCTGGAACCTGGGACCCCTTTATGTACCTGTAAGTGAATAGAGAGGTTGGAAATATTTCCTCCACAGCACACTACTTCGGTCAGATAGCCTTTAGTCAGAAAGTACAAAAGGAAAGCAGTGCTGCACACCCTCAGGAAAACCCAGGTCTGATAAAGTGCATGATATTTCTTTTCAGAAACTGACCCCAGGTGAGAATGACTTGCAGCTTGTGTTAGAATAGAGAAGGTCAATGCTCACAGGCAGTGGTCACCAGCTCAAAACCAATCCAAGTCTTCAACATCAGCTGTTCAGTAGCATATATGGAGGTATTGCTCCAGGTAGACAAGAAAAAAGGAAGAGTGTAGAGACTGTTGGAAACTCGTGCAGTCTCTCTAGGTCACTTTTTACAAGCATGTACGTATATCTATCTGCTTAATAGTGGTTCCGGCTCAGTTCAGTAGATAAGCATAGTTCATTGGGTTATTGATCTACTGTTTCTTAAAGTCCAATAAGTGTTTCAAGATGTTTCAAGGTGTTTCAAGAGAAAACATAACAAAGAATATTAAAATTGTAGTGGGGATGTTAAGATACAGATATCTGCTAAGATACCAGTTTTTGTATAGGTATTTAAGCATTTTGCTAGGATAGGTGGGCACACTCAGCTCAATGTAGTGCCCATTTACAAGAAGGGTAGCAGGGAGGATCCCAGGAACTACAGGCCAGTCAGTCTGACCTCAGTGCCAGGGAAAGTCATGGAACAGGTGATCTTGAGTGCTATCATGAAGCACATGCAAGAGAACCAGGTGATCAGGCCCAGTCAACATGGGTTTTCCAGAGGCAGGTCCTGCCAAACCAACCTGATCGCCTTCTATGACAAAGTGACTCGGCTGCTGGATGAGGGAAAGGCTGTGGATGTGGTCTTTCTGGACTTCAGTAAAGCCTTTGACACAGTTTCTCACAGCATTCTGCTGCGGAAACTGTCAGCCTCTGGCCTGGACAGACTCACACTCTCCTGGGTAGGAAACTGGCTGGCTGGTCAGGCCCAGAGAGTGGTGGTAAATGGTGTTAAGTCCAGCTGGAGGCCAGTGACAAGTGGTGTTCCCCAGGGCTCAGTGCTAGGTCCAGTCCTGTTCAATGTCTTCATCAATGACCTGGATGAGGGCATTGAGGGTATCCTTAGCAAGTTTGCAGATGACACAAAGCTGTGTGCAAGTGTCGATCTGCTGGAGGGTAGGGAGGCTCTGCAAAGGGACCTAAACAGGCTGGACCGCTGGGCAATGTCCAACGGCATGAGGTTTAACACGATCAAATGCCGGGTCCTGCACTTGGGGCACAACAACCCTATGCAGAGCTACAGACTGGGAGAAGCCTGGCTGGAAAACTACCAGGAGGAGAGGGACGTGGGGGTGTTGGTCGACAGCCAACTGAACATGAACCAACAATGTGCCCAGGTGGCCAAGAAGGACAATGGCATCCTGGCTTGTATCAGAAATGGTGTGACCAGCAGGTCCAGGGAGGTGATTCTCCCTATGTATTCAGCACTGGTGAGGCCGCTCCTTGAATATTGTGTCCAGTTCTGGGCCCCTTACCACAAGAAGGATGTTGAGGCTCTGGAGGGAGTCCAGAGAAGAGCAACGAGGCTGGTGAAGGGGTTGGAGAACAGACCCTATGAGGAGTGGCTGAGAGAGCTGGGGTTGTTTAGCCTGGAGAAGAGGAGGCTGAGAGTACAAGTACCTGAAAGGAGGTTGTGGAGAGGAGGGAGCTGGCCTCTTCTCCCAAGTGACAGGGGACAGGACGAGAGGGAATGGCCTCAAGCTCCGCCAGGGTAGATTTAGGCTGGAGATTAGGAGGAGGTTTTTCACGCAGAGGGTCATTGGGCATTGGAACAGGCTGCCCAGGGAGGTGGTTGAGTCACCTTCCCTGGAGGTGTTTAAGACACAGGTGGATGAGGTCTTGAGGGACTTGGTTTAGTGTTAGATAGGAATGGTTGGACTAGAAGATCCAATGGGTCCCTTCCAACCTGGTTATTCTGTGATTCTGTGATTCTGTAATGCATTAAGCAATAATATTGCTAACAATGCAACATACTGTATGATAGAATACCCTGTAGCAGATAACTTGAATACTTTTATGGTTAGACCACCTTCACTCCACATTATCCTAAAAAATTGTAAAGTATTAGCTACTCCACTGTGCAAATAACAGTTGCTGTTTCTGCTACAAAAGGACAATCCTGAATGCAGTGCAAAAACAAGCAGACTTTGTGGTATGCATTATAGAGATCCATAGGGGAGGACTGTCAGAGCATAAGCCTTTCATAAAGCAATAAATCAGTATTATACTAAATAAGAAAACCTGAAAATCAACAGGCACCTCTCAAGTTAATGGGGGCAGAAATTGTTTGCCTTGCATTTTCTTGTTTTCCCAAGCCAATAGAATTTATCTGAATGCAATAGACTACTATACCTGAGTATTGTCTTCTGATCAGTTAGTCCCAAAGCTGTACTACCAGAAAATAAGACGCTGACTATTTCATCACAACAAGTACAGAGAAATATAAAGAATGCATATTTTAAGTCAAACAGACTCCCTATCCCCAGGGGAATTTAACTGAATGGAGAAAGTTTGTGTTTGTTGCTTGCAGTCTACAGGAGTTTGTATTGTCACTACAGCTATTGATCATGCTGACAGCACTCTTTTACCGAAAGGCACTGCTTTTCATCTTCTTCTCCAGCTCCCCCCATAACAACAGATAGAAGAACAACAACGTATGTCATTTTCTGCCACCAAAGCCACTCTCCCATGTTCTGCACTTTCTCTACTATTGTAGCCTTAGACAATTTTAACACAGACAGGAGTGTATTTGGCTTCTCATTCACAGGTATTTTTCATCTTCACAAGATTTTAATTCTACAGAGAGGAACCTGATTACTTTGGAAGAGGTGTACAACCCAGTATGTTGCAAGAAGCTGCCTGCAGTAAGACAGAGTGCATCACAGAATTGTAGAATGTCCTGGGTTGGAAGGGACCTACAAAGATAATTGAGTTCAACTCCTGTCCCTGCATAGAGCAAACCCAACATTCATATCATGTATCTGGAGGCATTGTCCAAATGCTCCTTGAATATTTTCAGGTTTGGCACCATGACTACTTCCCTGGGGAGCCTCTTCCAGTGCTCCACTACCCTCTGGGTGAAAAACTTTTCCTAACACCCAACCTAATCCTCCCCTGGCACATCTTCCTGCCATTCTCTCAGGTCTGGCAATTCTGCCAGGAAGAAGAGATCAGCACCTACTCCATCCCTTGTGAGGAAGCTGTAAACCACAATGAGGTCTCCTCTCCGTCTCCTTTTCTACAGGCTGTATAGACCAAGTGACTTTAGTTGCTCTTCATAGAGCATTCCCTCTAAAACCTTCACTAACTTTATGGTCCTCCTCTGAACACTCTCCAGTAGCTTTATATCCCATTTATGCTGTGGTGTCCAAAACTGCACACAGTACTCAAGGTGGGGCCACATCAACATGGAATGGAGCAGGACAACCACCTCCCTCCACCAGCTAGCAATACCTTCCAGGATATGGTTGGCCCTCTTGGCTGCTAGAGCACACTGTTGGCTCATGTTCAACTTGTTGCTGACGAGAATCCCCAGATCCCTTTCCGCAGTGCTGTTCTCCAGTCTATAGTTCCCCAGTCTGTTTATATATCCAGGGTTGCCATTTTCCAGGTGCAAAATCTGACACTTGCTCTTGTTAGGCTTCATGCACCTGGTGATTGCCTGGTTCTCCAGTTTTGTCCAGATCCTTCTGCAGGGCCTCTCTGCCTTCAAAAGTGTCAACAGTTCCCCCTAATTTCATGTCACCTGCAAATATACTTATTAAATCCTAAAGCCCTGCATTCAGGTCATTTATGAGACATTGAAGAGAACTGGCCCTAAGATGGATCCCTGCAGAACCCCACTAGTGACTGGTTGCCAGCCCTAGGTAACCCCATTCACTATAACCTTTGGGGCCTAGTTCATCAGCCAATTGCTCTGCTCACCCACTGCTTTATGTGTTTTTCCAGTTTTATGCTGGACATTTTGTTTAGGAGGGTACTGTAAGAGACGATATGAAAGGATTTACTGAGATACAGAAAGATTACGCCAACTAGCTTCTCTTGGTCAAATAACTGGGCAATCTTGTCAAAATAATAAATTAATTTTGTCAGGCAGAGGTTTCTACTTGTGAACCTGTGCTGGCTGGAACCAATAATTGTCTTGCCTTTTAGGTGTTTTTCAACAGTTGCCAGAATTATCTTCTCCATAGTCTTACCAGACACTGAAATGAGACTAACAGGCCCATACTGGAATCACCCCTGCTGCTCTTTTTGAAGAATGGGACTGCATTTGCCAGCTTCCAGTCAGCTGATACTTCTCCAGATTCTCAAGAATCCCCAAATCATTGAGAGAGTTCTTGTTATGACATCAACCACATCTTTACATACCCATGGATGAATACAATCAGAGCCCATTGACTTACAGGGGTCCAACTAGAACAGCAAATCCCACATAAGTTCAGAGTTGATTTGGAGTTTCATTTGCACAGTCATGATGCTCTAGCTCAGGTCTCTGGGAGTTCTCTAGACCATCACATATGTAGCAGACGTGGCCATAGGATGTGACAGAAGCTGAAGGTTTGTTCTCAACCTTTTTTAGAAGAATTGATGCCAGAGAAAGTGGAGATCTATGTACTTTTATCAGAGTGCCCACTAAAAATAAATATTTCATCTATGTACCATTGAGGATTGTGTGGTGACAATAAGGTGATAATCCTTCTGTATTTGCAAATTGAAGTAATTTAGAAAGAAACATCTGTGGTGCATAAATAGCAGACAAATCAGTCTGAAAACCACAACAGTGATGAAAACAGCTCTTGAAGAAACTACTTTAAGTATTTTTTGCTTGTATAAATGGATGTTATCTACTAAGTTTTCATCAGTCCTTATTTAAGTTGGTCTGCATGATCACCTTCAAATATGTGCCAACAACAGTTTAAATTGAGGAAATTTTCATTTATGCCTGGGTGAGATGGAAACCACAAATCACCAGACCTCAGATATGGTTACGTTTACAGACTATGTGGATTAAAAAACAGCTATTCTCAACAAATTGCCTGAGAAGAGAGTGATATGCTTGTAGATGTTGTTCTTTACAATGTACTTGGTGGACTGGGCTGAAGCGAGGTTAGTCATTATGAAACAATTGCTAGAGACAACAAATAATTGTTTGTGGCAATGTAGGCTGGAGCAAATCTTACTCATCCTGGTAGATTTTGTGAAGGAACTAGAGGGCAAAACAGAGAAGCTCTCATGGCAAATACTGTGACTATGATTATATGCTGGAATGGAGAAACATATGGCCAAAAGAATTATGGGGAAAAACAAGGGACTTTGATTTTGAGTGTAATGGCTTTGGTGGACAAGTACGCAAATAGCAAAGTTACAGCGATATTGCTTACAGTGACTCCTAGACAGCAGCTCTGGAAATTCAAGTAGAGCAAATGACAGGGCTCAAATGAAAGTCAAGCAAGTGTACCAAGGGAACTGAAGTGTGAAATAGTAGAAATACTAATAAGAAAGCCTTATATAAGGGCCAGTAAACACAGAGCAAAAGAAGAAACACCTGTTCTGCACGCTGTATATTCTATGTCTAGAATTCATTGTCAGAGTAGAGTCACTGGATGAAACCTAAACACAAGGTAGAGCTGGTGAATGCTGTGACTTAATGATACCTCTATGGTTACCCAAGTGATAGGCAGTCTGCTATCAAGCTTTGGCATACAGAGACTTAAAGGGGAAGGGAAAGAGATTAAATAAACTGTCCCAAGCCACCACCACCTGTGGTGTTAGGGGCAGGTAGATTGCAGAGTTTACCATCTCTCCAGGATCAAGACCAGCCATTACCTATGGCTCATGGCTAGGGGTCTGAATGGTCCATCAAAAACCAGATTGTTTTTTCTCCTTCACTGTGTTTCTTTACCAGGCCTCCAATCTTTGATCAACCTCTTCATTACCTTTGCCACAGATAGTGTATTTCTGTGACAGAATCTGCTGACCAGTCAACCAAGTCTGTGCTCAGAGGTAAATTATTTCTGAGACTTCTCTATCATGTCTCTGCATCAGTGTACAGTCAGGAAGAATTGCGAGATCATCAGTAGTTGCAGGGCTACAGTGAGACCACAGTGACAGAGGTTGAGTCAGGAAACATAGCTATCATGGGTACATGTCTGGGGAGAGAAGAGGAGGAAGGGTTGCATCCTATGCAAAGGGTGCAATCCTGAATGGTACAGCTCCAGTACAAAATTAAGGGCCTGTATTTTGGTGATCTTTGCATCAAGACTAATGGACCCTAAGGATATTATGGGGCTATAATGGGGGAAAGAGTTTTGAAGAAATATGTCGCATGAGCTGGCTACCTGTAGTGCTTGGGAAAAATTTAAGGTTTGTTTGCTCATGTGCTTAGGGAAAAGGTAAAAAATAAGGTGGACTAAACTGAGTGGATAATGTAACTTCAGTAAGTACACAAGTAGCAAAAGTATGTTTGGAGAAAATGTGGACCTATTACTGAATGAGGAAGACAATCTAATGAGTGATAATCAATAGCTTCATATCTGATTGGCAGATAGGCACAAATGGAGTAGAGGCCTATATATTTCAAATAGTCCATCAGTAACTTGGATACTAAGAAAGAAACTTGCAGATGATACTTAAGAACGGAAAGACATTATTAAGCTGGAAACTAAAACTTCAGCCCTGGTTGGATCCTCATCATGGATCTCCATCTGGACTTCGAGCCATTGACCACTATTCACTGAATAAGACTATCCAACCAGTTTCTTATCCACAGAATAGTCCACCTATCAAATCCATAGCTCTGTGATTAAGAGAGAAGTATGTTGTGGAGGACCATGTCAAAGGCTTTACAGAAGACCAGATAGATCAAATCCATTGTTTTTTCTTGTATACACTGATGTGGTTACCATGTTATAAAAAGCGACTAAGTTGGTTAGACAGGACTTGCCCTTGGTGAAGCTCTACTGGCTGCCACTAATAACCTCCCTGCTGTTTATGTGCTTTAGCATAGCTAAACAAGGCTAAGTGCAACGTCTTGCACCAGGGTTTAGGCAATATTCAGTTTCAATACAAGATGGAGGACACTGTGATTGAGAGCAGTGCTGCAGAAAAGGACTTACGGGTGCTGATTGATGACGAGCTTGACATGAGTCAGCAATGTGTGCTTGCAGACCACAAGGCCGACAATATCTTTGGTTGTATCAAAAGAAACTTGGCCAGCAGGTAAAGAAAGGCCCCTCCACTTCACTCCTGTGAGACCCCAGCTGGAATATTGTGTCAAATTCTGGAATCCCCAAATAAGAAGTATATGAAACTGTTGGAATGGATCCAACAAAGGGCTGCAATGATGATCAGAGGGCTGGAGCACCTCCCATATGAGAACAGGCTGAGTTAGTTGGGGTTGTTCAGCCTAGAGAATCAAAGGCTCTGGAGAGACCTTATAGTGACCATCCAGTACTTGAAGTGGGTGTTCAGGAAAGCTGGGAAGGGACTATTTACAAGGACATGCAGTGACAGGACAAGAAGGAATGACTATAAATTGAAATGGAGGATGATTTAGACTAGGCTTTAGGAAGAAATTCTTCACAATGAGGGTGGTGAGAGTGGAACATGTTGCCCAGGGAAATTGTGGATATCCCCTCTCTGGAAGTGTTCAAGGATAGATTGGATAGAGCCTTGAGCAGCCTGATCTAGTAGGAGGTGTTCCGACCCATGGCAGGGGGTGATGGAATTAAATGATCTTTTAGGTCCTTCCCAAGCCAAATCATTCTATGATTCTATGATTTCATGATCACAGAATCACAGAACCACTAGGTTGGAAAAGACCCTCTGGATCATCAAGTCCAACCATTCCTATCAATCACTAAACCATGCCCTTCACCACCTCATCTACCCATCCTTTAAACACCTCCAGGGAAGGTGAATCAACCACCTCCCTAGGCAGCCTGTTCCAATGTCCACTGACCCTTTCTGTGAAAATTTTTTTCCAAACGTTCAGGTTTGAAAGTTTGAAGGTTCAGAGGTTCCTGAACCTCTCCAGTGGAGCTTGAGGCCATTCCCTCTTGTCCTGCCCCCTGTCACTTGGGAGAAAAGACCAGCTCCCTCCTCTCCACAACCTCCTTTCAGGTAGTTGTAGAGAGCAATGAGGTATCCCCTCAGCCTCCTCTTCTCCAGGCTAAGCAACCCCAGCTCTCTCAGCTGTTCCTTGTAAGACTTGTTCTTCAGTGCCTTCACCAGCCTTGTTGCTCAAGATTCAAGATCTGTCCCATGATTTTCCCAGGCACAGAGGGGAGACTGACAGGTCAGTAGCTCCCAGAGTACTTGCTAGCCTTTTTAAAAGTGGACACAATGTTACCTTTCTTCCAGTAACCAGGGATTTCTCCTGACTGACATGACTTCAAATATCACAGGGAGTCTCTTGGCAAGCACAACAGCCAGTTCCCTCAGAACTCTCTGATGCATCTCAACAGGTCCCATAAACTTATTTGTGTATGATCAGGTTCCTCAGGTGGTCACAAATCTGATCTTCCCCTACAATGCTAGCAGTTTACCTGCCTTGTCTCCATCTTGTTATCCATAGATGCAGGAGGGGTGAGCAGAGCTATTGCCAGTGAAAACTGAGGTAAAAAAAAAATAAAGGTTGTTGGGTACCTCAGCCTTTTCCTCAATGGTTGATACGAGGTCACTATTTTTATCCATCACCTAGTGTATGCTTTATTTAACCTTTCTTTTCTGGTTGACACACTTGTAGAAGCCCTTCTTGTTAGTCTTCACTGCTCTTGCATTCTGACCCCAACTCCACACAGCTTGGTAGGATCCCCATACTCATCCCAAACTGCCTGTCCCTGCTTGCACTGCCTGTACAGTTCCCTCTTGCCCTTCAGTTTGACCAGCAGGCCTTGACTCAATCATACTGTTAAGATATTGACAAGCTGTTTTCACGGAAGGCTACATACTGCTTGGCAACTTTTATATTTGAAATTTTTTTCACCACTGAGACTAACGCTCAAAGCCAGCATCACATCTAGTCCTCTTACAGGCCTCATTATCTAACCACATACATTTCCTTGCAGTTGTTTCATCTAAATAAATGCCTTGAAAAGTATTAAATATGTATCAATTATGTACAGTTACAAGGCAGAAGGAAGAAGTCGTAACTTTGTCAGAGTGTTGGTGCTGATTTAGTTTATATTTGTAAACCAGTAAAGCACAAAATATATTTCCCTTCTGCTTCCTGCTTAATCTCTGTGTCTGTTGACAACATGAATAATGCTGAAGTAGCTACTTCTCTGCTTGTAGTGCTTAATGTTCTGGACAGAGGAGTCACTACTAGAAAGAGACTGAGGATCAAACTCACCCTGAAAGTAATCCAGCACAGTACTAACTGAAGTCAAAAAGAGCTGTGCCTCCCCATGCCAGGGTTGTATTTATCACTGAAACTGTCTCCAAAGTAAAGATGCCTTGCTATGTTTCTTCTGTCCCACTGGGTCTTGTATAATCAGGAGAGAATAAGACACAAGAAGTTAATGCTGTTGTTTTCCAATGTCTGCCAATAACAAGGCTGGAGTTTCACAGCATCTGAAACCAATCAGTTCAGCAAAGTGCTCTGCAGCTGTACAAAGCATTTCATCTTAAAATTACATCCAATTGTGCATTACAGAGAATCTTTAAACATGCTCTTGTAGGCTGTGCTAGCAAGCTTAGTAATATGCACTGCTGCCTTACTTGCTGACTTGCTTAAAAAAAAGAAAATAAAATACATTTCTCATATTTTGGCTACATTGTGGAATTTTCTCCCACCATTAAATAAAATGCTACGTTAGTTTATTGGCATTTTCTGAGAGAAAGAATTTAAGTTAAACTAACTGTGTTGTATGGGACATTCTGCTTGTGCACATCATATCTTTTTTCTCCAACATGTATAATATTTCTTTTATTGTACCAGCAAGTCATCTAAGGTAGAAAATCAGCAGCCTCTCATCTCTTACCAGCATAAATCAAGAGTAATTCTTTTGAAGTCAGTGGAGTTATACCAGCATACAGGAAGAGAAAATCATGCTCCACCTGATCAGTCCTGTAAAAGACAACAAGATACAACCTGTATTATGAACAATCAAGTTACAGAAACTTACTCTTTACTATGCTTTTTAGTGTATTTTGAGTTGGCAGAGAATGGGACATGTACTGGTAAGTTTTTTGGAGTATTTAACAAAAGTCATTGCATGTGATCTGCATTTATTTTTTTGCAGCAAGATCCATGAGAAAGGAATTCTTTGAAACAATAGTATTTCTTTGTTCATGTATTATGCACACACCTGTGTATTCACATAGGTTAACGGCAGGGCAATAGGAGCCTTAGTGAAAATGTGATAGCCAGAATAAAGCAAAATACAAAAGAAAGCTACACTGACAGACAGATGGAAAGGTTTAATATTAGCCACTGGAGCTACTGGAACTGATACTTTGAGCTAGGGTTTCTTGACATTAAAGCTTTCTTCTCTGTCATCCTGAAAAGCCTTTGACATAAGTCTAGTTATTGGGTTAGACTCATTTAAAATTCAGCCTTGTGTCACCTATTAAGCTAACAGATGTAGATCCATAGATGGATGAATTACTACTAGCTTCAAAAATGCTTGACTCCTGTAAAGGGACTGAGGTGCTGAATGATGCCTGGGATTTTTTATTTTCCCATTGTCTTATCCGCATGAGATATACACTGCTAGGCAGTAACTTACTTGGCCTTTTTCTATTAAAATAAAAAATGATCCTAACAGAGAAATACCAAATATCCATCGTTTAATCTCTGGGGTCCTTCAACATATTTGAAAGTCAACATTGGAGGCAGTAATTTTTTTCTCCTTGTTTCAGTCTGATCTCTTACACTTGTTTGAATTGGATCAGCACACAGGAGTTTTAAATTAACTGAACAGTAAAGAAAAATATTGTGTATAGCTTTTATAACATTTACATAGAAAAATATAGCAGTGTAAAATAAATGAAATATGTTTTTAAAAATACTACAGGCTGCAGGATGGAGTCTTCACCACACAATAATACAGTGAAACATATTATACAACAGAAAAATCTCTTTCTGTGAATTCTGGCTTCAATAGGTCTAAATCTCAACCATTCTAGAGGTTATTAACATACTCTTGGCAAAAGATCTACTTTTGGTCCTGTGCAAAGCTGCCCGAGACACAGCTAGGTGATACACATCTATGCAGATCAACATTTGTGCACATGCCAAGGCCTTTATGTGCTGTAATGTAGTATGTTGTGTGACAGGCTGCACAGAAAGATAATGCAGAACCATCTGCCCCTAAGGATGTTTGATTAAATTATTGCAGTGTGTTGCTAGGGATTTGGCACTGATCTCTGACCAAAAAAAAAATCTCCAGTATTGCTCTTATTCATTTTGAGGTGGAAAAAACCCACACAAGCCAATAAAGCCCTGAACATCCCCTCTCCCAGAAAACCCAAAACTCAGCTTACTAAATGAAGAGCTATTGTTTTAGAATCAAAATTTCTCATAGTTATTCAACAAGAGGCAGAATTCCAGATGACTGTATAAGTATTTAGAAATAAACAGAGGAAAGTATTAAAGTTATGGGTGATCCCAGAAAAACAATTCCACTGAGACTGTCTTGCTGCATACGACAACATAAAACTCATTTGTTCAATGTTACTGTTGTTCATTTGGAATCTGATAATGAAACTATCAGATAGTTCCACTTTATAGAATCATAGAATCACCAGGTTGGAAGAGACCCACCGGATCATTGAGTCCAACCATTCCTATCAAACACTAAACTATGCCCCTTAGCACCTCACCCACTCATGCCTTAAACACCTCTAGGGAAGGTGAATCAACCACCTCCCTGGGCAGCCTGTTCCAGTACCCAGTTACCCTTTGTGTGAAAAATTTTTTCCTAATGTCTAGCCTAAATGTCCCATGGCAGAGCTTGAGGCCTTTTCTTCTTGTCCTGTCCCCTGTCACTTGGGAGAAGAGGCCATTACCCTCCTCTCTACAACCTGAAATCAGTCTAGTAGTCTATTATAACTACATGTGTAACATTTATTTTAAAATATTAAAATCTTGGAGCTGCAAACATTTGTATCAATGTAGCCAGCTGCAGGGAGACCACATGGTAACAAAGTCTTGTCGCTGCTATGAAATGTAAAATCCTGTAAAACTCAATAAATCTTGAGTATCATCATCCTGAGTAACATCATGCAGCATGTATGGAATAGCTAGGTGATCAGACCTAGTCAGGGTTTAGGAAAGGCAGGTCCTTCTTGACTATCTTGATGTCCTCTATGGCAAGGTGACATGCCTAGCTGATGGAGGAAAGCCTGCAGATGTTGTCTACCTAGACATTAGTAAAACCTTTGACACTATTTTCCACAGAATTTTCTTGGAAAAAATGGTTGCTCAAGCGTTGGGCAGGTGTACCCTTTGCTGAGTAAAAAACTGGCTGGATGGCCAGCCCCAGAGAGTTGTGGTGAATGAAGTTAAAGCCAATTGGCAGTCAGTCACAAATAGTGTCCTCTAGGGTTCAGTGTGGGTGCAAGTTCTGCTTAATATTTTTATCAATGATCTGGATAAGGGTGTCAAGAGCACCCTCAGTAAGTTTGCAGATGACACAAAGAAGAATGGAATTGTTAGTCTGCTTGAGGGAAGGAAGGCTCTGCAGAAGGATCTGGACAGGCTGGATAGATGGGCCAAAGCCGATGGGATGGGATTCAACAAGGCCAAGTATTGAGTCTTGCACTTGGGTCACAACAACCCCATGCAGTGATGTAGGTGTGGGGATGAGTGGCTAGAAAGCTGACTGGTAGAAAAGGACCTGGAGGTATTGGTCAACAGTTGACTGAATATGAGCCAGCATTGTGCCCAGGTGGCCGAGAAAGCCAAGGGTATCCTGGCATATAGTGAGCCCAGGGAAGTGGTTGTCCTGCTGTACTTGGCACTAGTGAGACTGTACCTTGAATACCCTGTCTGATTTTGGGTGCCTTACTACAAGAAAGAAATTGACATGTTGGATGGTGTCAAGAGAAGGACAATGAAGCTGGTGAAGGGGCTAGAGCACAAGCATTATTAGGAGTGGCTGAAGGAACTGGGATTGCTTAGTCTAGAGAAAAGAAGGTTGAGAGGAGACCTTATTGTTTCCTACCTGAAAGGAGGTTATACTGAGGTGGTTGTTGGTCTCTTCTCCCAAGTAATAAGTGACTGTACAAGAGGAAATGGCCTCAAGTTGTACCAGAAAAATTTAGGCCAAGTATTAGGAAATGTTACATTGGAAGTGGTTGAGACATCATCCCTGGAGGTATTTAAAAAATGTGTTGAAGTGGTGCTAAAGGACATGGTTTAATGATGAACTTGGCAGCATTTAGTTTATGGTTGGACATGATGGTCTTAAAGGTCTTTGACAACATAAATGATCCTGTAACTCTATTCTATAATTCTAAATATTGACAATGACTTAATATAAAATATTATAAACATACTAAAATGTTGACTCCCAATGCCTCAAAGATCACCTCAAGTGAAGAACACTGCAAGACTGCTCTTCAGTGAAGGCAGCAGTGTTACAGAATGAAAAGATATTTCTCCTGTTCCAAGGTGTAGCTTTAATATATCCATCTATAAAGTAATGGATTTCACCTTCACAGAAACACAACCTGCCAAACAATTTCCTAGGTAGATATACTGAGATTCACAGGTCCCAGCATCTCTAGATACTGTGAAACAACCTCACCAGTGAACAATCAGAAGCTTAATTGGGTTCCCTGCAGTAATCTCAGGAGTCCTTGAAGCTGGAGCACACTAGACAGGCCCAGCTTTCTGTTAACTGGAACACATGCTATATGGCAGGAGTCTTGTTTGGACACCTGATGAAAATAAAAGTACTTAGAAATTTTGTTTCAGACTGTATCTTGTGACATAAGAACTTTCTTATTTGTCTCTTCATTTTCATTTTCAGAAAGGAAAAATAAGTAATCTGTTGTGAATTAAAGATTAATATCTAGATAGCTAGTGCTATCTATTTCGGTGTTTGCAATGTTTTTAGAAAAGAAAAATCAGTCATCTTTTGTATTTACTTGAGTTCAGAAGCTTCCTCATCAGTGGAGGTCCATAAATAACTCTGCGGTAGAAATTAAGGGATATTGACTAAGGGCAAGATTTAGCACTTTATATTTGTTTAACTAGTGTAACTATCAAACAGACACTCCTGGAGTTTTATGAGAGGTATTTCAGTATGGAGAAATGGTAAGTGTAATCTTGGGTAACCTGGGTTTGCTATGCCAACTTCCCTGTTTCCTTTAGTTTCTGAAGACAGTAAATCTTAGTTAAGATATTTAAGTTAGACTTAAATATTTTTTCTGCCTTGCATGGTTGCAAAGGATCTCTCTGAGGTGACCTGAAGTTTCACAGCAATGAAGTGTAAAGTTTCTCTTCAACACTCACTACACTGAACATACTACATTATGCTTGAGTTCAAGTAGCTCACCAAAATCAGTTTTCTCCTCTTTCTGCTTTTTGGGGGTTTGTTGTTTTGGATTTGGTTTTAGTAGTTGCTTTTGTTTTTTAGAAAGAAAGAACTCCTACAAAGGGGAGAAGAAAGGAGGAAGAGATAATACTTCCAAGACCTTCCTGAAATGTTCAGGTGCACTGACTGGTTGGCCGTAGAAGAACTCCTGCAGATTTGTACCAGATCACAAGAACTGTTTCTGCCCTAGGCTCTCATGCATTAGGTAAACATGGGGCTCACCCTAGTGTTCTCAGTATGGCCTTTCAAACCTATCAGTTGATTCAATGCCAAGACTTCAACTAAAAGAACTGATAATTTAGGAACTGTGGCCAAAGATCTTTTAAAATATTATTCCCTCTTGCCCTGACTGCACTTCACAGTGAACACACGCTGGTTGTAAGGATTTCATTTTTTTAAAAATTTTAGATTATGTCAATTTTTGGCCAATTAAGCTTGGAAGTTTCTCTTTAAATGATGTTCCCTTCTTTACTGACAATTGCTCTACTTAATGTCCTTGGAAGTCCTCAGAAAGAAAAGAGAAAAAAAAAGAAAAAGAAAAAATGAAAATAAAAGAAAAAAGAATAAAGTCCCCAGTAAAGGAACACAAGGCACATCTATGTCAGAAAACTCTTGTACTCTTGTTAGTGATTTCTGAACCACTTTTTTTTTAACTGAAATTTAAAGCAAGAATAACAAGACCCTACAATAAAGGAGGACTGAAACATTGTTTCTCCCTTTTACCTCTTTGTATTATCATGTCATTCCGATTCAACTAAAGCCGCACAGAGGGAGGAAACCATGGTCTCAATCCTTCTGATTTTTGTAGCAGACCTAATTTTAGAATCTGTTGTGTCAAGTTTTTCTAAACCTGTCAGTTTAATTTGGCAGATGTGGGTTAATGGAGACCTACTGAAAGCAGGGTGAAAAGCTATCTGGGTAGATGAACATAATTCATGACTTTCACGGTACAGCAGTAAGGGAGTACAGAAATGTCTCTTCCTTGAAGTTGTAGCAGGAAGCTATAGACAAAGGCACCTTTTTAAGAAAAAAAAGAAAAGGCACTAAAAAAGAAAAAACGTTAATGGCCATGGAAAGAAAAAAAAAGCTGCTATGTTAGATGGCCCCTTATCTTGAAATTCTGAAGTGGCAGCTGCAAAAAGATCAAGACAGGTAGGGCAGCAGAAGGCAGAGGCTTAGACACAAAAAGCTTTAAATGGAAGTAAAGCACTTCAGACACCATGATACAAATCAGCAGTGGTAGAAGAAACCTTTCAAGAAAATAATTTAGTATTTGTTAAATAAATTGTAAGAATTATTACAGAATTACTTACCTCATTTCAGCCCCAGACCACCAGTAAGTCAGGAGTCTGGAAAATACCGTCCTGACTAGATACTGGTCCATTTAGGTAACTCAATACATAAATCCAATGTAGGGTGCTGAGAGATATTGAACTTTATAATTGCATTATATTAATTCTATGGTAATTTTCATTCTAGTAAAAAAAATTTATATGAGGGCAGGTTTACAGAAACAGACTCCAAGTTATTGAAGACCACAAATCCTGGATCTCAAAGGCATGGTTCAGATTCCACCTACCTCTTTAAGTTGTCAGGGGGAAACTCCCATCAGGACTTCATGCAGCTCCTCTGAGTTATTACTTGGAAACTCAGAGGATCATAGCACTTCCTATTGCCTCTTGCAAGGAATTAAGCAGAATTTAAAGACTCAAATTCTGAAGAGATCCAGCTTTCCAAGAGCTCTCCTCTTCTAGAGAGGGCAAGCAAAACACTACAGCCATTACCTGGAAGGAAATTTGTGTAGGCAGATAGAAAGACTTGAACTTGCTTGTGAAAATGTGAGGAAATGGACTATTCTTCAGTTTTGATGGTGAACTCTGTAGGCCTACCTGGAAAAGAAAGCATGGAGAGAGCTACATTGTACCCAGGGCTTGACAGAAGCAACCATAATTCACTCCACAGCAAGCAGTCACAGTCATGACGTATACCTGACAGCCATCTACAGAAGAGCAGGGAAGAGGGAAAAGGAGGAAATTTCCCCCTATATTAGTGCCACACAAAATTGCACTACTAAATAACATAAAAGTCAGGCCTTTTAATTTTCCTATGACTGAAGAAAATATGCTTATACTGATAAAACTTCCTCCTGACTAGATTTTTGCTTGAAGAATATAATTTACAAGACATGCTGCAAACCGGTAGTGAAGCAAGGGTGACCACAACAGCACCCCTCAGGAGACTTGAGTCATTAGCCCCTAGGTATGTGTTTGTCAATGCTGCTGCTGTGTAGCTTTCCTTTATCACAAAAGGGTATCTCAGTTATAAATGTTGTTTCTCACATACCCCTAAACTGAGGACCTCTAGAGGCAAAAATAACTTGTGGCAAAAAGGAATAACTGCAGAAGCGATATGCGGGCTTGGCAGTCTTACTGGTTTTGGTAGTCAGCTGGCATCCACCCATATTAAGTCATTCTCCATCTAGCCTCTCCATACCTAGGAAAATGCAGAGATCCCAGACAAACCCTGAGGCAGGGTGTTTGCTTGTAATATGGTAATAATTAATAAGTATGGAATAGTTTCATTTGATCTATGACTTTTGAACTATTATTCATCTGCTTATCATGAAAGACTCTGTTGAGACTTCAGAGAATTTTGAACAACTTTAGTTTTTTAGTGCCCTGGATGTGAAGTGGCCCTGCCACGCACAGAATCAGCATCTGCTCAGTGTGAGATGCTGCAAGCATTTTGAGAGACAAAAACCATCAGTGAAAGAAACTTGGCTCATTAATAGAAGTTTCATGCTAATTAATAATATTTGGGCAATATTTTCAGTATATAAGTCACATTCATCCTGTATTTGGCTCCAAATTTATTGGAATATCTCTAGCTGATAGTTTGAATCACTGAATTATATGTAAAAGGACTGGAGGTTCCTCAGGAGGTCATCTTTCCACTCCCATGCCCTAAGGCTGAAACCCCAGGGGTGCTAAGCATTCAGGAGCGATTATCTCTGATTCTGTGAGAAGTTTGCCTTTCAGACATGCTGAAGAGCAAAGGGCACTAAGAACAACTCTGATCCATTGTACCATGCTTGAGACACTCACTGTTGTGGGTTAAGGGTCAGGGTCTATCCAGATTATTCTCCATTGTTGCCTAAAAAGGAAAGGCCTCTCTGACTACCGAGAAATCACTTTAAAGCCTTGATTTAACAGCACAGGATTTGCTATGCTGGATCACAGCACCAGTTCTACTGTGTTTTCCCTCTTCACTCAACAACCTAGACCAAGGCCTTCATAAGGAGCTCCATGTGCCTATGTACTAGCAGGGGAGATACCCTAAGTGCATTGCACATAAAAGAGAGCTTCTTCTGGCTGACAGAATGCTTATTACAGTTGTAATTTGCAAACATATAAATATTGTGAGTTATCATAAGTTATAAAGAAATATCCGGAGTACACAGACACCTGCCACAACAATAAACTCTGCAGACTGGTGATTCACCAGGATAATCAATGTTTCCTTGTTTGTGTTCTGAGTGTACTTGTATTTCCTTATCATGCTTTGGGGCAAAGGCAAAGTAAAGAGATTCCAGTTTTACTATAATACACAGAAGAGCCTTGCAATTGTTTTAAAAACTCCTTCACGTTTTCACTATCGTTTCTTCACACACACTTAAGCAATCTTATGTTGTACAATTTCTTCTCTTGCCTCAACATTCCTTCAACAGGTTGTTTTTTTTCTGTCTCAGTTTTTGTACAACTCCTGCTATTACTGTCTTTTGCAATATGTTTTACCAGCATCTGTGGGCCAGATGCAACACAGCCCTAGGCAGTTCGATAAGCACTGGTGTCAATTCTGTAGTCAGAACGGCACACATCCTCCCAAACCTCTCAGCTTGCAAAGTATTAGTAGGAATTAATGCAAGAAAAAATTTAACCAGAGAGTGACCCTAAGCCATGAAAACTGTCAATAGCTACACTTGCTCTTTAAAAATTCAATAGAACAGCACATGGAGTTACTTAAGTCCCTGAAATTAGCATGATTCTTTAGGGTCCTTGAGCAGAGTTGGCACAAGCTTACAGTCCCAGTTTCTGACACAATGTCCCTCTAAGAATACCTGAGTTTTCCCCTTTAACTGGCAGTTAGGGCCAGTTGTATCTCTTCACAACCTGAACACCACTACAGCTTTTCTAGACTAGTAGCCCAACATCTGCAATCCCAGTTGGAGAGTATAGTAGTCAGGAGGGTCTTGGCACAAAAAAAATGCCAAGCAAGCAAGCAAACAAACACAACCCAAACACCTCCAAAACACTGTAGAACTGAAAGACAATAACACTACTATAATAATTCTCCAGAATAAAAAACCTGAGATGAGTAAATAATTATAAATTTACCTTCAGAACAAGTTCTGAGGATGCAAGTTAATATTGCTGATAAACAAACTCATGCAAAGAGACCTCTACATTTACACAGCAAGTTAGCTGAAATTCTTGGGAAAAATGTCAAGCAATTGAAAATTCTAGGGGAAAAAGTCAAGCTGGTTTGACATGTAACAGCTATTCTGTAAGTACAGAACAGTATTTCAGTCATTTTGAATTTTTGTAGGTTTACTACTTTCTTCTCTGCATGCTAATATTCTATAAAAGTCATCCCTTGTTCCCCTGAATTCCCTTTTCAGTATTGTAACCCTCCTTATAATATGAATTGTAAGTTTTCTCAGTTTTTGTACTTTGCTCCCATTAATTACCTTATCTGTGGAAGACAAAATGTGTATTTGTATTTTTATAAGAAGGTTTCAGTTTATCATCATATTTATTTTCTTCTTTCCTCCACCTTTTCTCCACTAAGGATATTTGCATGTTAAGGATTAATAGAAGCAAAAATTTTTATGAAAGTGCCTAGGATCAGGCTTTCAGCTTTTAAAATTCTGTCTATATACATATTAGATCATATTACCTTTGGAAAAGATTTTATTAATCTCAATGTTAGAGCTGTTTCAACAAATCCACTGTAATAATGAAAAGACATCTTATCAGATTTTGCTTTCAGTAAATTTACTATTCTTTGATAAGGTTGCAAACAACTGGGAAGTAATTGATCTGTAATTAGTGTGGCAAGTGCACAAGATAGACTGCACTGGGATTTCATCATTTATCTGCCCAGTGCTGTGCATCCTGCTCTATGATGTTAAATTATTTACCCTCTCTTTTCAAATACAAATGGTTTTATACATCCTCCATTATTTTAGGAACTCTCCAAAGATGAGAATAACATTTCAATTTCTGATTATCTGTTGCCAGTAGAATTATTGCTTCAGAGATCATTTTTCACACATGCCTTGCCATGTTTTTACTTAGCAAACCATTGTCTGCTCATGGCTGTGAATTGATGCTATGAAAGACCCTTTGATCTGCACCCAATTTGCCCTATTTAACACTTGGTCGCACTAAGCCACTTGATATATGTGATTGCTGTAGCTGAATTCTTCATGAGCTGTAGAAACTGAAGGATAAAAATTCAGCACAAAGTGGTGCAGCATCACCACCATCATCTAAATCACAGTTTCAATTACTCAACCTTGGTCTATGATCCTTTCCAGGACTATGCTGCAAGCCACCTCATGAGTTCTTAGAGAAAACAGTGGCTCTTTCCACATAGATTTTTATAGCCTGACTTTTTAATGCTGTAGAGGCGTAAGAAGCATGTGATGTTTTTCAGTGCTGTTTAACTTAACTGCGAGATCTGGGGAGAGGGAAGTAGCATGGGTGCTCATCAACCTGGGAAAAGAAGTAGCCATGGTTTAATTTACATAATTGATGGCATAATTTCTTCAATTGATCAGGAAGAGAGAAATGACATTACCCTTTTGTTGCTCAGATTCATTTTCTTTTTATTAATAATTACATTAATCAGTTCACTAAGAAGTCGGAAGGACAGCCTGTCACTTGAACTCAGAATCTCAGGACAGTTATATATTAGTTCATAGCTAGCCTCTGAATCTTTTTAATTTCTACTGTATAACTGACATATGAAAATGAACAGAGCAATATAACAAGAGAAGGTGCTCCAGTGCTGCTGTATATAATGACATGATAGAATTTTAGATATTAATTTCTATCCTACTTCTTATTAATTCTAAGTCTAGTTTTTTTTTCCCACAGCTGCATAACCAAGCAGAGGTTTCTGATGAGCTGCTGTGTTGTTATTGTAAAACATAACAATCCTCACAAAGTTATGTGTGACCATCACACAAGTGCTTCAATTATTCTTCTCCATAAATATTTCACACCAGCTGTTTTCACTTGTTGATTTCCTTAGCTTTGTCATGCTCTCAGAAAGTGTCTCATAGTGCTATTTGTGCCAATTAAAATCCCTCAGTATTGCTTATTCTTTTACTTTCAATCACTAATATATTTACACCAGTAATGCTTCAGCACTTTGAACGGTGTGTTGGCAAGGGTCCTTTTATATTGCATGAAACCATCTTGAAATTCACCTCTCTTTTTATATTACAGCTGGAGAGTGGCTAGCTGAGTGATAGAACGTGGACTGAGTTTTTTCCTCCTTTCTACTGGTAGCATACGCTTTGATGATTTGCAGGTTTCCTGACAGCCTGTTTTCTAGTAAAAATTACACATGTGATGACAAATAGACATCTTCCCAAGTGCCTCACCAGATCTCTGTCGTGCAGAGCTTCACAGATGGTGTTCAGCCTAGTGCCAGGTTTTCTGTGAATGAAAGTGGGTAAGTAGGCCTTGAGTATGAAATGACTGAAAGTGGTTGCTAATTTCCTATAGTACTGATGTACATTTTTCAGTGGTTGTAACTGGACCCGTGAACTGCTGACAGGAAATTTGACTGGAAAATATTCTTAACATGTGTTAGATTAAGTAAAGTTCTAAACTTTAAGTAGAGTCATTTATGTATTTTACTTACTCAAGTGTTTAACCTTTTCTCTGCCCATAATGCCTGCAAATCCCCCTCACTCTGGTCCTAATCTTGCTTTTTAATCTCTTAGCCAAGCAAGAGTTACAGATTACATTTTCATGACTTAGTCTGCTCACTTGAACTGTGCTGCAGAGCAAGAAGCAAGAATTGTAGCCATGGGATCTAGATGATTTGTACTTCCCAAGACTCACTTTGTTATTTATTATGGGTAGTGGGGTATACCCCAGAGAACAGTGTTCCCATTACTTTTCACTCACCTGAACTCACTGCAAAATAATAGGGTCACAAGTTAGAACTTTTTGACATCTCCTTACACAGAGCAGCACAGTGATTGTGATTTGGAGCCTTGGAGTTAGTGAGATTTAACTTGAAATTAACTTGAAATGTATTAGTGAGAAACAAAAAGAAGGAAATTAAAAGAAGCTGTAATGACATACACTCTAAATCTCTTTGTAAGACCAAGATGAATGTAGAATTAGAGGCAGGAGGAAGAAAAACAGGATGGTCTGACCAGTATAAGCTGTTTTATTCTTTGCTGTCCCCTCTATGTTTAGTTGAGTTCAGCCATACTTCAGATCCAGTTACATAAAGTATCTGCCCTTATTTGACTTCTCCTCGGCATTGCTGCTCAGACTTGTAGAAAGCAAACAGAAGCTGAAGCTCATTACACTACACTAATGGGGAATTGGCAAAAAGCCCCTGAACCAACAACTAAATGGCAAGGGCAGGGTACTGCAGGAAAGTAAAGGGGTGTGTGCTACAATCCTGGGCTCTGAGATTAATATCTTACATAAGTTCTGCAGGTAGATATTAATGTAGCCCTCATGTTCAGCTGCTCCCCTTGTTTATTTTTTAGCAGTGAAACTTCATCAACAGTAATTGTTTATGCATTTTCCATGTAGTTTCCAAAGTGGGTACATAAACCAGCAAGGATAGTTTTAAGCTATCTGGCCTGATCTCAGATCTGTTTCAAGAGGTGGGTATAGGTACTGAAAAAAAAGTACTTCGTGAATTTTTTCAGAACCACAATAAGAAAAACCAGGTGTATAAGTAGGCAGAGATTAGCAGTTGGCTCAGAAAGCTGGTAGTGACAATTAGTTTATTGATTTAAATCCAGTCTGTTCAAATGATCTTAATTAATCACCATGTGACTGACAGGCTGCATGACATGGGTTTGGTGCCCTTGTTCCAGAAAAAAAGAAGTAAGTGTCCTGCCTCCAAAATCCCACTGCTGACACTGTGGCTGACGGAAAGAAGGCTGCTGCAGAGGATCTAGATGATTTCCCACACAGCATCTTTGGCATGGGTCCTGCTTAGCAAGCCTAGAAGTTGTGTACGTGTGTGTGTCTCCAGGGTATTGCAAACCATGGGCCACAGCAGGCAGTGGGGCCACACCAGGGTGGGCAAGACAGTGTGGTTTTGTAGCCAAGGCAGGAGAGGTTATCCCTCCTAGATTGGGACAAAAGGCAAGGAGGCACTGCAAAATCAAAGCTAGGCAAAGAGGCACATGAGCTATCCTAAATCACCAAGTAAGAGCAAATTTGATTAAGGAGTGAAAGCAAAGTTAAAACAAATTATTTCCTTATATAAGAGTGAATGGAATTAGGCTGAAACCAGATGAATCTACACAATGGTTATGTAGCAGAATGGAAAAACTTGAAAACTCTACACATGCACACGTATGTGTAGCCTGTCAAAACAAAATGTGATCAAAGAAAAAGAAGCAAACATGCAGGCAAATATTTAGCAAGAGAAAAGCATATCCAAGTTCATTGACCTTTATTTTAATTTTCTTCTCACCCTTATGAGGAGTGCAGGAAATGGAATGTGATAATCCCAGCTGGTAAAATCTCTGAGAAAGGTGCAAAATCTGCCCAAACTAGAGAAAATTGAATGCAGCCAGAAGCATGTTTAATCTGTACACCCTTGCCCCCTGGGGTACTTTCAAATAAATCTCTCCTGATGCTCTGTCAGGGGCCACCAAGTGAGTCAATAAGGAATTTGCAGTGTGTCAGAGAGCTTGTTTTATACAATATATTAATACATCTCATAGGAAGATGGCTTCAATGAGATGAGAATTTATTTAAAACACTGGGGGATATTTTTTTCATATTGCAATGAAGAGTTCCTGAATCTTTTTTGCTGTTGGTCCATTTCCAGTGTCTCTGCCTTGTCACATCATTTGGTAGCACCCTGCAGAGCAGTAGAGGAATATTACTAGGTAGTGCACTGGCTGGGAGTTTAAACTGACTTCTGGAGGTCTGTGTTTGTTTTTTTTTTTTTTTTTTCTTGTGATGTTTTCAACCTACTGCTACATAATTATGAAGACTGAGGGTAGAATTCAAAATCTTCATGTGATTACTATTATGTTACATTTACAGAGCCATTTTCATTCCAAAGTATAAATTTAAAGGCAGTGAAGTAGACTATTTTACTCTTATTTTACAAACAAATGTACTACAGCAGTAAGATAGACAAAACCCATGCTGAGAATGTAACACAGCCTTGCTAGCATCTCATTCCCAGATGCACTCAGTACAATACGAGTATATATATCAGCCTTTCACTACAGAAGGCATACTCTAAACCCTTCCCTACTTATGGTGGTGGGTGTTTTACCACTGACTTTAGTGCTTCTTTAGTAAGAAGCCAGGCTGCCAAATTGACTATTATCTTGGTTTAACAGCAGAGCAATGCCATACCTATGCCACCTTCCAACCCCAAACTTGATTTTTGGATGCATGCTTGAAATAATCTCCTAATGAACAGCTGGTGATTTATTTTTTCTCTGTTTTTTCTTTCAAGACTTCATCAAAGCTGAAGATCCACAATGTGTAGCAGGCTGTTGAGTTGTGTATGGTTTTGACCAGACTGCAGAGATTACCCAATGGAATTTAGAAAATGCGGTGATGAACACTGTACAAAACTTGAGGATACCCACCTATACCTTGGACTGTCTGAATCTTGAGGTGGTGTCTTCAGTTACAGTGCAAGCTCTGTAGTATGATAACTCTCTGATTCAACAATTGTATGACTGTCTATAGAAAAAATTGTCTAAGTCAATTTTTAACGCACTAAAACATTTCTGGGGTTTATGACTTGGCACTTTATTAGACTACCCAGTAAGTTTTTCTTATCCACTTATAACATTGGTGATGAAGCACCACCACACTGATATTTACCAAATGCTTTATGGCTTTAAGTGACCACTGAATGTCTTATGAACAGCTATAGTGGTACCACAGAAAAACGAACATGATTTAAAATCTAGGCATCGGTGAATAGAACAGAAAGTTTTACAGCAAGGCTCAAGGGTTTTAAATTAAATACTCCCTTTTTGCTAGAACGTTTTTTTTAAGATTTATTTTTGCTAATAAAAGTCATTGTTAATTTTTACGTAGGAATTTTGGAAAAAATTGGTAAATGAAAAATTATTTTTTATACTATTTAAAAACAAAATAAAAATTTGTGTTTGTTTTCATCTGTTATTCCTATATAAAATGTTTATTCAATTTTTTTAATCTACTCATTCATTTCCGCTCAGTTTTCAAACAGTCTGCAGTGTTTTCAAATTGAAGAGTAAGAATTCCGCAGCATCACCATTCTTTTGTCACTCTGTAATCTTTCTAAGCACGTAAATGTATGGAATATAGAAAGGTGGAGAAGAAGTAAAAGCACAAATAGAACATTAAAAACTAGCCTGCCTAGACTTGGGTGAAAAGGGTAAAAAACCCGAGATGGACAAAAAATAATTAAAATGGCATAATTTGTAACATTTCTGCCAAAAAAAAAAGGATTTTCATAGGAAAAGTTTTAATTTAAACATGAGATAGAAGAACTTCACCATATGGTCTTTTCTCTTTGTAAGTTGCAGTTGAGAATCTGAAAAAACAGCTTTAACTTACATAAAGAAGCATGCTGAGAAGGTATGATGCCATTATAAATGCTGCACACTCTATCACTGCCAGACACTCTGGAGTTGCTTTTTTTTTTGCTATTTCTGTCCCAGTCCTCCCTCTACTCTGCCTGTGCTTGGTATGTTGGTGCAAAATTTTCCAAATCTCCCAGGTGACAGGGGACAGGACAAGAAGGAATGGCCTCAAGCTCCTCCAGGGAAGGTTTAGGCTGAACATTAGAAAATAAAATTTCACAGAAAAGGTCATTGGGACTGGAAGAGGCTTCACAGAGAGGTAGTTGAGTTACCTTCCCTGGAGGTGCTTAAGGCACAGGTGGAAGAGGCACTGAGGGGCATGGCTTAATATTTGATAGGAATGGTTGGATTCAATGATCTGGTGGGTCTTTTCCAGACTGATCATTCTATGATTCTATGATTTTTTAAGGTAATACTTAGGGACAGCCAGCCAAAATGTATCTTGTTGCCTCTGACCCATATCATAGAAAAATTACAAAACAAACCAATTTTGGAAATCAGCTGAAGAAATATAAGCCATGTGAAATTTTGCAAAGAAGAAAATGGCAAAGAATATTCATTCAGAAAAATTAATATTCATATTTCAAGGCCCTGCTTTAGTAGATAGTCCATTAGCAAATTTGGAGAGGCTTGTAAATCTTGAAATATTTCCCTGAAATGAGTGAAAGAAATAGAAGTTCACTGTATTGGCAGGACAAAGCTGTAGCTTTTTTCTTGTATAGTTTCAGGTACATCAGGCTGAATTTGTAATGGTTTTCAGATTCATTCACTGCTGTAGACATTCAGTGACCACAATTGCATGGGCAAATTCGTAACTATACAATCAAGGCTATTATATCTAGGCTCTGACATACAGTAATATGGGTTGAAAAGTTGGATCTCTCTAAAAAGTATGCCTTCTGAAAATAAGACAATAAAAGTTCCTTGTTCACGCATCAACAGAAAAAATCCCTAGGTTTAACCATGTTGATAAATGATGGAAGCCTTACCATTAAATTAGTCACAGTCTTCTCTCCTGGGTTCAAAGAGAGAGGATGCAACACAAGCACCATGTAAATTGCTTTGTCAGGGCTGATACACACCTCTAGATGCACTTCCTACAGTTGTTGAATCTTTAAGTGTAAAGCAGGAAAATCAAAAGGAAATTTGAATGAATACCCAAAGGTTTATTAAATAATTTAATAATTTTCCTAGTTAAAATACAGAGCTCTAGAAATGGTTCTCAGAGCTAAAAAAACTGTGTTCTCAATCCATATTTTTCTTCCAGGGGAGATCCAAAATAGGCTGTTTTCCCTTTCATTCATTTCCCTTTAGGTGATATAGGAAAACACATTTTGTCAAGCTTAGCCTGAGGGCATATGTAAAAGAAACTGAAAGCCCTCCTGTTAATAGCAGTCTCTCATTCCAGTATCTACCACAGTCCTGCTCTGCATATATGCACTCTGTGTGAATGCACTGGTGCATCTGTATTTTTTACCTTCTCTCAGCTTTGGCTGTAGATGTTATTCCCTACTGTTGAACTCTGAGCTTACCAAACTGCAGCAGGGTTCAGCATAAAAAGCCTGTACACTGCATACAAACCCTTCAGGTCTGAGCAATACATCTTCCTTGCACCTGCTTCCCACCAAGGAGAACCTACATCCTGTCTGTAGGGCAGGAGCTATATGTGCTTCCACAGCTCACCCAGCAGAGCTATTTTGTCCCATCTGAGGTGCTGCTTTCTCTGCTATTTTCTCTATTCACCCATGTATGAATACTGTAAGACCTGACTTGACCTTCTAGTATTTATACTCTCAAATTTACTGTTTCATGATAGCTCATTAATGAATTTTACAGTTAAGATATTTGTTTGACCTCGCATGCATTGGAACTATGCAGTTTTAAAAGCTATTAGTCCACAAGATCTGACCTCTGCTCAAGAATATTTATATGTGTAGTAAGAGTATTCAATTTGCCAAAAAAATTAGGTTACAGCACCTTGTAAGTCATTCATTTTGATGTTTATTTCTTCTGGAATTGCTCTCAGGGGCAGATCTTCCTTCTTGTCAGATGGCTCTGCATTCACTTCTCGCCAGCTGTTCTTCTGTGTCTCTGACCATTTCCTGGACTGGGAGAAATGTGTATTCCCTGATTTGCTTGATTACAACCTGTAGCAAAGAAAACAGAGACTGGCCCATTGTCAGATGTTTGGGGAGGAAAGGGAGGAATGCTGGGAGAAAGAGATCAACATATTTTTTCTACTACTTCTCCTTTTCCCAGTGTGAAAATCTATTCTGTCGGGGCAAGTTGAGAAGATCCTAATTGCCTACACCTCATCTTCTCTAACCAGGTCATTACTGTTTACAAGAAGACTTAAATAAAAGCCCATGTAAAGACTGTATTGACAGGTCAAAAATACCTCCATGCTTAGCAGTGAGGAAATATGAATATAAATATTCTATGAAAACTGATGCAGGGCTGCATATCACATACTGGTTGCCCAACATATATCTGATCAGCACACTCATATGTTGGAACCAAGTCCTAAGCGTAGACTAATTCTTCATTAAAAAAAGCACCCTAAAAGTAAATGAGAATAACAGTTTTATTGCAATGCAAGAGTTGTTGTGTAAGCTCAGAGTGTGAATGACTTTGTGCTGATCCCTGTTTTCATCTTTTTTCTTCTTCTTTTTCTTTTCTATGGGGCCTTTTACCACTGAAGAAAACATAAGTTGCAAAGCAGTAATGTGTTGATATCTTATTAGGTTTTCTACTCTACTGGGACGCCTTAGTATCTTGAAAGTTTTAAGTTGATATACAGGGTAATAGTAAAAAATTAATTATTATTAAGGGTTAACCAAGGACCTGAGTGGTAGAAACCAGTCCAGTTGTATATAATTAGAATGTAGCTACCTTGTAATATTGAAGCTGTAAATAGCCCCAGTGGGGGCCCTGACAGAAAGTTGAGGTGTTTACAAGGCACAAGAAATGCTGCCTTACAGTACCTAATTCCTGTTGCCATAACTATTGCTGATAAAATAGATGTGTTCATTAAAACTAGAGGATTATTCTTTTATCCATCTTCTTCTATTGCAGGCATTTCCTCAGAGGAGGGGTTACTGTGTCCTTTGGATACAAATTTATAGTACACGCCTCTTTTTTTGCCCAGTCAGAGGAATAGTAAAGGATTGCTTTATTGATTGCTAACCAGAGATCTGCTCCCTGCTGGGAAAAGCCACTTCTCCAAAGCCCTTGTAAACAGCCTCACAGAACCTAGAATAGAAAAAAATGTGCAGACATTCAATTTTTTAGGTTCCCTTTGGGCCCTGGGAATTCTGGCACTTATTAAGCCTTTGTTTACAAGACATGCACTGCTTTCCCCAGCAGAGCCATTACACAGACTCCTTGTACACTCAGATGGGCTGGCTGAAAATGCAGTCTGGGCCTGTCTGATCAGAGAGAAGGTAAGAAAGCTGCCTTAGGAAGAAGGAGCAGTGAAGAGGAACTGTCATAGACTGACCACAACCTGAATTCCCTACTACCCCTGTGCTGTTTGCAAGGTGAAGGTATCAGGAATGAAAGAGAGATATTGAGTATGGGTGAAGGGTTGGTGAAGGGAGCTGGTTTGGTTCTTGTCCAGACTTATTTTATTTGGCAACAAATTAAATTAGTTTTCTGCAAGCTGACTCTTTTGTCTGTGACAGTAACTGCTGAGTCATCTCCCTGTGTCTATCTTAACCTGTACAAGCTTTTCTATCTTAATTTCACCCCTCTGTACTGTTGAGGAGGGGAATGAGAGAGCAGCTGGGTGAGAACCTAGCACCCAGACAAAAGCAGCCCACCACAACCCCACAAGAACATGACCTCAGTTAGCCTACATTCCTCAACTCCTAGCTTCAGAGCTGCAATGTGTTTCCACTACAAAAATGCAGTTCTACTCCCTGACCTCCAGCATATGAGCATGTAGAGCAAGATGATGAAGGATTACAACAGTAACAATATTGGGTATCTAAAAATAACCAAGCAGATAGCACCTCTGTGTGAGGTCTTCGTAGGGTTTTTCCAAATGGTGAGTGTCTGGGGTAGGCTGCCAGTAAGATGACATCTTCACAGGCTGCACTACAAGCTTTATCACAGCTCCATGCCCCTGGAAACAGACATGGAACTGTTTCTCATAGACCGGTATTTCTGGGTGGACTTTACATGCCAACTGAATCTAATTTTCCCCCCATTAATACTGAGATGATAGATTATGATTTGGATTTAAAACATATTTTGCATTTAGCTTAGAAGATACTGCTCCAGGTGTTCTCAGGCTAGTGTTCTGCCTTGCTAGCATGTTGCAATGAATCACTTGTTAATTTTGAAGCAAAGGAGATCCGTGTTGGGCTACTGAGAGCAAACATGCTTGCATGCAAACTGCAAGAATGATATGAATAGTAAATCAGTTACACGTGCTCTTCCTGGAACAGCCACTTCAAAATGAATGGTCCTGCTTGGGAAAGAGTAACTGCCCTACAGACATCCAGAAAATATATCACTTAAACTGCGTGTTGTCAGAGTTTCCATGCACAACTATATCTGAAAAAAGATAATTAATAAAAAGAAGCCAGCTTTGTCCATAAGAACTAAGAACAGTATTTTTCTTGTAGCAGTAAATGTAGCCTAAATACTTATCTTATCACTGCGCTGTCCTCATATATTGTGGCTTATTATTTCAGACATCAGACCTCTGTCTTGTGTGTGTATATTTATCCCCATACATCACTATACACACACATATTTATTTTGGCATTTTATTGCCAAATTTTATCACATGTTGAATTTTTGTCACCTCTATGCCAAAGCCCAGAATTACAAAATCACAGAGTTGTTTAGGATAGAAAAGACCTTTAAGATCACAAAGCCCAACCTTAAACATAACATTGCCAAATTCACCACTAAATCATGTCCCTACATGCCATATCTACACATCTTTTAAATACTTCAAGACATGATGACTCAATCACTTCCCTGGGTAGCCTGTTCCAATATTTGAATTAGAGAAAGTGTACATATTTTCCTTTTTTTTTTTTTTTTGCCAATCCCTGTATCCCCTGTACAGTGAAATTGTTAGGCCTTGGAGTGTTGACATGCCTAGCAACAGACCAGTGTCTTCATGATGGAATAAATGCAACAGGTTTGTCACAAACAGTTAGGTTGCCAGCTTACAGGATAAACGTTAAATGTGGTCCTGGAGGCTGTCAAACTCTGGCAAGGTCAGAAGAAAGCCTCAGCACAACATGAACCAGTTTGGGCCTTGTAAGATGCAGCCTCAACATCTGAAACTCCGGTTTAATCTCAAAGGTTTGGGGTTGTCTGGGGGTTTGTTTTGCTTGATTTGCTTTTTTTTAAGAGGTTTTTTTGTTTGTTTGTTTGGTTTTTTTTGCTGTTGCAGGTTAGGTTTTAGCAAAATCTCAAAGTCTTTCAGTCTGCTTTGGTGTCTCTGGCTGTGCTGTGACTAACCTGTCACAATGGCTGCACAGCCCGGATTCTGACAAAACCTAAGTAAACCAAGTATGTTTTCCTGCCTACTGATACCATCAGTGCAAAAAGTCCCAGACACAGGCAGGTCCTGGCCAGTTTTGCTGCTCACAGTATGATATATTCCAAGAATCCTCCACTGCCACCAGTGTCTACTTGCCGAGGATGAGTCTGGAAGTCAACACTTGTAAATCCATGGTCAGCTAAATGTTTTGCTTAATGTTTCCCCCCTCCATGTTGTTCAAAGTCACAATTTGTAACAACCTCTTTAGATTTTACTGAGGCTCATGAGATGAAAACAGCTATGCAGATAGCTGAATAATAAGACGATAAGAAAATGTTTCAAAGGACATTAGCACAGTGTTCTTAAACAGCACGGATATGCTGTTGCAAACCAGCTTCTGGCCAAGTAGTAAGCACCTGTGCTTCATTTGAAATATTGATTTCATGATTAAGCACTATCCACAGTATTGACATATGTGCCTGAATCAGGGCCTTAAATTGTGCAGTTCTTCCAGAATCAGCTCCCAGCGGAGAATGGCTCTTCTAATTAGTTACTTCTGCCATTTCTCCATAACCTCTTTATTTTACACAATTGGAATTTTACTTGCTTATGAAAGAAAATAAAAGCATTCTGTAAAAAAACAAGAAAAGAAAAGCATTCAATAAGAAAGCAGGAAACAGTGGATCAATTTCATCTTTTCTCATGGGATGGTTGATCCTGGAGTATGTTGTGCATTGATAATGATTACTGAAGTCACCATAGAGGCCATCGCATCACCTAACTCAGCTTGTCATTAAAGCGAATCATAAGCTTTTCTGGTTATTTATGTTTTTCACATACCAAGAAAAATCTTAGAGCATGAAATAGCAGTATCCTTATTTAAAGAGGTCTTGAGAGGATGGATCATGTAGTATTCTGTAATGAATGCACAGGACAGACATTTCTGGTACTACCCAGCTCTCCTGAAGTATTTTTTAAAAGAAGCAGGACAGAAATTCTGAAGAAATGCACTACTGAATGCATTTACACTGGGAACTGCAGAGTTTTAACAGGCATACCTCCTGCACATTTTTAGAAATTGCAGTTCTGCCACTGAACAGAAAATAGTCATCTTCAGCCCCCTACTCTAATCCAAAAATAGATGAAAACTCCATTGCAATTTGATCATGTTTATATATTTACAGTGATCAGAAAAAAGTGTACCAAATTTACTTGTATATCATCTTGCAGTTTCACCCCATAAAAATAAAACCATAGAATCATTAAGGTTGGAAAAGGTTTCTAAGATCATCAAGTTCAACCATCAACACAATACCAACACACAATACCAATCTACTAGATTATGTCCTGAAGCAAGACATCTACACTGTTATTGAAGACCTCCAAGGATGGAAACTTCATCACTTCCATGGGCAGCCTGTTCCAATGCTTCACCACTCTTTTCAGTCAAGATATTTTTACTAATATCTAATCTAAACTTCCCCTGGCACAACATGAGGCCATTTCCACTTATCCTATCTCACGTCTGTCTGGATAACATTTGCACTGAATAAGGAGGAAAGGAAGGATGAAAGAGACAAACATCATCAACTATTTCATGTGTATGTGTACCACAAAAGGCAGGGCTTACAATTGTCAGCAGCTTGTTTTTGTGTTCCACTCCCTCAAAATACTTTGCCATCAAAAATAGTTTGTGACAATAAATTAATGTATGTTGTGATTTAATTATTTCTGGAATCATGGGAAAATATAAGGTGTCTAAAATATTTAATTGTGAGAAGTGTCTAATAAGCTAACTTTGCAGTGAAGTTCTCATAATTTTTTAATTCATTGTGCCAGGTTTGAAATGCCTAAATAACTGAAAGACTGTGATTTTATCTTTCTGGGGTACATGTGGAGTCCACAAAAAATTTCCTTTCTGGTCTTGAAGACCAGACCAAGACCTGCTCAATACCTGGTCTTATTGTTATCATTGTATGGGCACAGTGGAAGAGGCTTTTTCACTTGGGTAAATGTGAGCAGGTAGATGGCTACATAACTAGCACCAAGGAATGTAGGAAGCAGGCTCATTGATTTGTATCTGGCATATACTGGTGCTTGTAATAAATTCTTACAAACACTATGACAGTGATTATGGCTCTAATCATAGGATCATAGAATGACCTGGTTTGGAAGGGGCCCACAAGAGTCATCGAGTCCAATTCCTATCCCTGCATAACACAACCCCAACATTTACATGAAGATTTACACCAAGGATTACAATCATTAACAGTCTAATGATTGACTACAGTTTTCACAAGTAGAAATAACTACCAGAGCAAGAGGCAACAGAAAACATGGGGTTTCGAGTCTGCAATGATTTTATCCTCATACCACTGACATAAACAGCAGTCATCTTCCAATAAGAGGTCATTAGGTCAACCAAATTAAGTTCAGAGTAGCCTAATTTGAATGAAAGGAGCTATGTAGTTGTGCAACCATATAAGGTTATCATCATGTCCCACAGACTTGCAGACAACTTTTGCTGGTTTTTTTTAACTTGCTCTAGAGTAAAAGTAGATTCTTGTCATTAGTGCAATTAATCCAGACATATGTAATCTTCAGCAGCATTCACTTATTTAGAAGTATGCTCTCTATTTTGTGCACATAACTTCCCTTGACATTAACAGGAGGGGATAATAGACATGGAAATGTAAAGAGAAGTTAATACTCTTCCCTGTGACCTTCCCAGAGACATCATTTTTTCTCAAGCTGACCCCTCATTATGCTGAAAACTGGAAAGAACAAAACCCCATGGTTTCTGTTGCTTTTTTTGTTCACTTCAGAGACTACAGACATCTGCCCTAAGTACATTCTCTTAACAATTATTTTGAATGTATTCTAAAAATCCACATCATTCCCACAGAGGGGAAAAACACAAAAGAAACCCTAGTTGGTGAGGGAGGACAATGTGCAACATTATAAGCAGAGCTCAAGCTGCTTGCCTTGATTGCCACTCAGTGATAAAAATCATTCCTCACAATTAGAGACAAAAGTAAATGGCAGTTTGCAATGTTAAGAACCCCTGTGGAAATAAGATGAAATAAGACGAGGCTTCCAGACCTGTGAGAAAAATCAATCTGATGGAAAATTGACAAACTTGTTTAACGTGTAGGCACAAGATCCGAGACTTGACCCTTAGAGACCTCCACTTAGGCATACTGTGAAGTTACTGTCAGTTCTCTTAATCTCTTCAATTACGCAACAGGATCTCAAAGGGGACTTTTTACCAAATATCACTTTAAATTAACTTTTCTACTTTGTGTTTTAAACTTCCAATCCTTCCTTCACTTTTCCCAGTAACACCGGTAAATTATTAAAAAGCCCACTTACTCATCAATGTAAATGCCACAGAAAGATGTTTAATATTTTGATTGTCAAGTGGGAAAGTTAGTGCAGTTAAAAAGGGGAAAAAAATTCTCATCTCATTATATGTGGCCAAGATTATTTCCACTATGGTTTCTCTGAGGAAAGACCAATTTTTCTGCTTTGGGGGATGAAGAAATGGTAGTAAAAAGCAGCACACCATCATTTTTATTCCATTAGAGACATGAAATTGTGCCCCTTTTCACAGCCACAAGCTACAAAGCAGAGAAGGGTTTAAAATAGAAGGTATACTACTGTACCAAGATAATGCAAAATTTTTTTCTTCTGCCTGTATCTTTTTTTCCCTTGAGGAAGTTGAGTAGGAATAGGATAGGAAGGGAAAATGCTATAGAATCCAAGGAATCATACAAATGTAACTTTGAAGACAAGTGCAGAGGGATTTAAGAGGAAGAGATTGAACTTCAGAAGATGGAAGAAGTGAACTTGGGCTTTTCCTTCTTCATTACTTTATTACATACAGCTTTGAAACAAAAGATTAATTTTCCCTCAATTCTGTTGTATCTGAAGTCTGAAGTGAAGGAAAGTGAGCAGAAAGAGCAGCAGGAATGTGGCCTATCAATTAAACTGAAGTGACAAGACTCATTTAGATTAATCAGTGTTACAGTGCAAGCGCTCAGAGATATTATTTAACAGCTTCATCATCAGTAGATACATGAGTACCAGCAGTAACATAACTTCCTGCTAACTAGCAAAGTCATAGAGAATGTCCAGTAGCCACAGTAATTTTCCTGCTATTTATTTGGAGTGGGTGTGTATCATGTGGTGGATCTTGCTGATGAATTCGTGGTCTTGTTGATTTCTATGGGATTAGGCTTTATGCCAGATTCTTTTCTGCTTGTTTGTTTTACAGTTGGGGTTTTTTTTCCCCTGCTGAGCAGATTAAAGCACAGAAAGAAAAATTAATTTAAAAATAGTAGGAAATGAAGAACAGAATATTGAGACGTCTGGCAGCAATTTTTTCCCTGAAAAATAAAAATCCATGGAGCATGAACATAGTGCAAGAGATTGCATCTAGGAAGAGGGCAGAAGCAAACAGCTATTTTTTTTTCCTTCAGAAGGGATTAAGTGATTTTCGACTGCCCTTGTTAGAAAAGATTGCAGAAAGAAGTCTTACTTCTGTAACACTTAAAAACAAGCATCAACTTAGAAGGTCTTCTGTTAGTTTATTCATATCTTTGTAGTGTGAACAGCTGTTAATAGAACAAAATACAACTGACTTCTTAAATAACACTTAAAAGTGTTCTTTCTCAATTATTAATATGTTCTTGGACTGAGGATTTAAGGTAAAGGTTAACTGTAACTTATATAACATACTTATTCTATTACTGCAGCTTGTCATACTACCTGACATAGAATCACAGAATCACCAGGTCAGAAGAGACCTATCGGATCATTGAGTCCAACCATTCCTATCAAATATCAAACCATGTCCCCCAAGACCTCATCTACTCGTACCTTAAGCACCTCCAGGGAAGGTGAATCAACCACCTCCCTGAGCACCCTATTCCAATGCCCAATGACCCTCTGTGTGAAAAACTTTTTCCTAATCTCCAGCCTAAATCTCCCCTGGCAGAGCTTGAGGCCGTTCGCTCTTGTCCTGTCCCCTGCCACTTGGGAGAAGAGGCTGTCTCCCTCCTCTCTACAACCTCCTTTCAGGTAGTGGTAGAGAGCAATGAGATCTTCTCTCAGCCTCCTCTCCTCCAGGATAAAGAACCCCAGCTCTCTCAGCCATTCCTCATAGGGCCTGTTCTCCAGCCCCTTCACCAGCTTCGTTGCTCTTCCCTGGACATGCTCCAGAGCCTCAACATCCTTCTTGTGGGGAGGGGCCCACAACTGAGCACAGTATTCAAGGAGCAGCCTCACCAGTGCTAAGTACAGAGGGAGAATTACCTCCCTGGACCTGCTGGTTACACTATTCCTGATATAAGCCAGGATGCCATTGTCCTTCTTGGCCACCTGGGCACACTGCTGGCCCATATTCAGTCGGCTGCTGACCAACACCCCCAGGGCCCTCTCCTCCAGGCAGCTTTCTAAGAAGACTTGTCCTAGTCTGTAGCTCTGCATAGGGTTGTTGTGCTCCAAGTGCAGGACCCGGCATTTGAGTATTAAACCTCATGCCGTTAGACTCAGCCCAGCAGTCCAGCCTGTTTAGGTCCCTTTGCAGAGCCTCCCTACCCTCCAGCAGTTAGACACTTCCACCCAGCTTAGTGTTATCTGCAAACTTGCTAAGGGTACACTCAATGCCTTCATCTAGGTCATTGATGAAGATATGGAACAGGGCTGGATCCAGCCCTGAGCCCTGGGGAACCCCACTTGTAACTGGCTTCCAGCTGGATTTAACACCATTTACTACCTCTCTCTGGGCCTGGCCATCCAACCAGTTTTCTACTCAGGAGAGTGTGCGCCTGTGCAGACCAGAGGATCTAATACCTTTATTATTGGAGTGAAAATAATTCTAAATGTTTCCTCTAGTATAAGCTACTCATTGGATCTCCTTGGAGACTTGTTAAAAAGTAGTATTAACACTTTTTGCGCTTCCTGAGTGACCTGAAGAAGACCTTGTTGCTCTTTTCAGCGCCAAGCACTTTATAAAAACTATGCTTCTCAAGAGAAAATATTATTTATTTATTGTCTAGAGTAACTTTTTCACAGGTGTCCAAAACTTCAGCCTCCTTAGAGCCTGTGGAAATTGACAAACTTAGACACCCTTATATATGTGGATTTTTAATGCTCTTTGGCACTCTTTAATTCCCCAGTACAGACCATGCACACTTAAAAGAACAAATCCTGACCTAGGGGAGTAAGGAGATAAATTCCAAGGTGTGAGTATTAAGACTGCAAGTGAAGTTACAGGGGACTCAAACTAATTTTATTCCCATTTTGAAGGATTGTCAAGTAGTTAACTCTCACCTAGTCCTTCAAAACTAACCTTTTTAATCCAAGTGCAGAGGTGGTACATTACTGGCTAGTGTTTCCAGCTGCTAGTTACTGTGTATTACTTACTTGGAAACAGCAATAGTTACTGCAGTTTTTAGGTATATCTTGTATGTCTAACAATACTTTTATTTAAAAGACTAAGGTCAAAGTTTGCTCAAAATTAAAAGCGTAGCAGTTCTACACGTTTATGGAAGCTTTTGGTGGATCTAAATTCTTTATGGGTTCACTTACAGAGAACATTTGGTATTACTATTAGCACTAATACTAATGATAGTGGAAATGCAAATGCAGCACACTTAGTATTTAACAGTATGTATCTTCTAAACTGAGTCAAGAACAAGGTGTAATGAAGATGATAAATCTCACATATATATAAGTACATAGATTAAGAAAATGAAAACAAAGGGGACAGGATGAGAGGGAATGGCCTCAAGCTCTGCCGGGGGAGGCTTAGGCAAGACATTAGGAAAAAAAAAATTCACAGAAAGGGTCATTGGGCACTGGAACACGCTACCCAGGTTGGTGGTTCATTCACCTTCCCTAGAGGTGTTTAAGGCATGGGTGGACAAGGTCCTGAGGGACATGGTTTGGTGTTTGATAGGAATGGTTGGGCTCGATGATTGGGTGGGTCTCTTCCAACCTGGTTATTCTGTGATTCCATGAAGAGCTGACCCTCTGCAGGAAAAGACACGAAATTCCGAACCATGACTACAGATGTACAACTCTGGCATGCCCTTTTCTTCACCCCACATCCTGAGTTGGTGTCCTCTTCACAGTCCATGAGAACCTCTGGCTCTGAACTCACAAGGGGTTGGTGACACCCTGGGGCACCAAAGGATTTAAGTGCCGATGCCAGAGTTGTACATCTATGATTCATGTTTATGCTTTAGCTAGCATGTAAAAGTGTTAAGATAGTAACAATAGCTTTGGAGTCAAATTAACTAAGCCTTAAACAATAAAGACTGCAAAAAAAAATACTTTATGAGTAACTCTAGGGAAGACAACAAGTTAAAAAAGCAGTCTTTGCAGACAATCTAAAAGGAAGAGAAGTATCACTTGTTTCTTATTTGTTTGTTTGTTTGTAATGATAATTGTGCTTTCTGGCTTCTGGCTTTTTTCTGTCCTTTCTGGGGAAAAGAGTTGTCCTAGACATTACCAAACAATGGGAGGGAAGGGAAGATGTATATGCAGTGAGGAAGTCCTTATTTTTGCTTTTATTGATGCAGGCTTGACTAAAAAAGGAAAGATTAAGTGCGAATTTTCTATGGTGCTAATCATAAGAATATATTGTTATTTTTTCTGTTAAATTTCAAAAATGCCTCAAGGACTCAGCCACCTAATACACGCAGAAGCTTTTGAAACTCTTCCTCTCTGTACAGTACCAGTAGTAATCTCTGATTGTTGTCCGCTACACTCCAATGATGCAAAGAGCTACTGTTTATTTTCATTAGCTATCCCCAGGGGTTTTTGTTGTTGTTTTCTACTTTTTTTTAGTCTGGGAAGTTGCCCAATATACCTGGGGGGTGAGAAAGGTTTATTTCTCTAGCGTGAATATGTGGGGGTAAAAGAAACACTCCAACAGATGGGCTGATCTCACCTATAGAGATGTTCTCTTCCTTATATGTTGTCCTTGCCACTTTCCAAACACATTCTGTCACATTGGCAAAGATTCTATACAAAGCACCTTTGCTTCTGCCATGTACCAAATCTTGTCTTTATGTCATGGTGTATTGAAATATAGAATGTTTAAGAAAGTTAAATGGCTTTGGGTTTTGTTTTTTTAAAGATTGATTCAGACAATATTTCTTTCCAGTTTTCAAGAATACAAACAGAACATAGTTTGAAAAATAATGTGCATGCACATGTACAAACATACAAAAGTCAGTGGAAAAAAAAAAAGGTTTATATGGCCTGTTAATAATTTCAGCGTTTAATACCTGCCTGCTTTTTCTCAGCTCTACTTCTGCTAAAGAGGTTTCCACATTCAGAAGATTTACCCAAGATCTGTATTTTTCAGAGGAAAATTTTTCATAGGAAATTTTCTTGAGTTTGATTTACTGTGTATCCTTTCTGTAATAGTGCTCAAGCATTTGCAGATACAGAAACACAGGTTGCTGCGTAGCTACGTATGGCTGTACATGCCTTGCAGATAACTCAGAAATGCAATTGCAAAATCTAGTACTCAAGACAGATGGGAATTTGTGGCAATCCTTGAAGGACTTTGCAACCATAAACCAATGACTGGATTACACTGATCCGTAAATGCATTTTTCTCCTATCTCTTACTAATGCCATACTGTCTTCCTACTGTTAACCGTTTCTGAAGCCACACACAAGAGAGCATAAAGGAAATGGCATACAGAAAGGCCATCACATCAGTTGCTCTTTGTACTAGCAAAAGACTTCAACACCTGTACTTTAGCAGGAAGAACCAACTATAGAAACAATACTTAAAGTAAGTTCTGTTTTCAGAAAATTTTGCTAAAAAGTGATGATTCAGTCAAACTGAATTGATGAAAACTTCTCTGGAACAAAAAAGCTCAACTTATGACCAAGCTGTGAGGATAAAGTTACATGCTTCTGTTTACCTGCATTTTCCTCCCCTGAAAGAGGAGCTGAGGGGCTCTCCCTCTCCTGTTCTCCACTGTGTGTCTGGGAAAGGGTTACTGACCTGCAGTGTAATGAGTGAGACGCACTGCAGCTGCAAAATGATGCTCTGGGGCACAGCCCCGGACATAAGAAGCAGCTTGTGTAAGAAAACCATGACCTGCAAATAATAGATGAGCCATATTTACTCTATATGAGTAAATCAAACTTACCCAGCACAACTCTCTGGTCGTGAGGCTGTTAGATACAGGACAATGCATGCCCATGTCATTAAACCTTCCTGTTTTCAGGAAAGAAGTGGCATCCGGGGGACCTAAAGAGATGGCTACTGGGCATAGCTAACACTGATCTTATGTAGGAGAGAGTCAGCAGTCATGGATGGGCCAACAATGTGCTGGAATAATCTGACAGCCCAGTAGTTCTCCTGGCACTGCTTATGGTAGCATAAGTGTAACCACAGAGCTAATGTCATGTGCAGAAAAATACAATGCCTAGTCAAGGCTCACTGCCAGAATGAAGCTGCATCTCCCAGTTTTCAGATCTCTTTATACTTCATTTCAGCCATACCACCATTTTAAATTACATAAGTCTGAATGCTTTTCAGTTTCCTGAGGGTCTCACAACTTGTACTACTTAAAACACATTGTATTAATACTTATTTATTACAGGGTTCCAATTATTCTTTAAGAAAAAAAAGAGGAAAATTTTGAAACTTGTACTGAACAAGCCCTTCCTTTGTTCTTCTCTTGGGAAGATCATGAAGGCATCTGGACTTTGGAATTCTCTTCACACTTCTGCAGCTATTAAATAGTACTTTTTCTTTAGCTGCAGCCTTTTTGGTTGCCATTGAGGATTTTCAAGTGCATTTGGTCCCTTTTCAGAAATGCTCTTTTCTAGCAAGCTTCACTTTATGAAAAACACTTTCTTCTGTTTCTTAGCTTGCTCACTCACCTCAGTATTCAAGCATCTTTCAAAGCATCAAGTGAGGTGATTAACATTCACTATGTTTATTTCTCATCTGTCTCTAAGGAAAGAAGGATACAAAGCATTTTGGTCTGTATATAAATATTGCTTTGAAGCCCATTTTAAAGAAAAAAACCCTCATCCCTTAAAGCAAAGAATTTTTGAGTTTAAACCAGTTCACAGGCCATGCCTCACACAACATGTTTTACTGTGGTCCAGAGAGGTGACTATAGACTGAAAGAACAGCACAAAGACAATCTTTTAGTTCACCAAAGGTAGAAACTGAGTTGTTGATCTTGTTTCAAGGACAAGCCAGAGCAAAGCACATGGGACAAATCTGCTATGCTCACTGGGAGATGGTGCTGCTAAGAATTTCAAGCTGATAGTTTGAAAACACCAAAGGCTGTAATAGTTTGCCACAGGGTACACCATGAAAGCATGAGATGACAAAATTTTCAGACCAGAAGCTTATATAACTTCATAGCATCTAGGAATGCCCAATAATCCTGGTTGCCGTTTTTTTAATTATAAGACTTTGAAAGCTTATATACACACCATCACTTCTCATAGGCTACATACAAACAGACCCACCTGAACATGTAATCATAGTTGATATTTTTTGCTAGGAATGAATTTGAAACGTAATCCCATTAGTAAAACTGCTTAAAGCTAGAAAACTTGGATTTACATTATGTGATCCTGACAGCTTTTGCAAAACAAAAAATCCAAAACCTAAGTAAAAATATTGGTCTGAGTCTCTTTTTAACAACCATGGAGCTGCAGCTGTTACACAGACCATTATTTTTAAGTGTTACCATACTGCAACTTATGAAAGTTTCTCCAGTCAAGCAACCACAGCTACCATGGTGGGACTTAGCCTATTTATTTGTCTTAGTCTGAGTCTAATGCAGGCAACGATCCAGAGGAACAGCTGAGATATTTGATTTTTCTTCAGCAGTTCAGGATATCTCCAGTGATTTCATCTGTGGACAATACATGCAAGGAGGCAAGCGCAGGGAGGCAAGGAATCTCAAATAATTAAGAACCCTCATTTTTGTGTAAAACAAGACTTGGAAATATTAAAAAAACCCATAAAATCATGCGCTGCCTGCTAAAAGCAGGACAGACAGCTAGTGAATTCTTGTAATTAACTTTAATACTGTTCCTATTTTCTATCCTTCTTTCTGTACCAAAAAGAGAAACAGTTCATTTAATTTGTTTGAAAAAGACATGATGAGCAATTTCATGACGTAATATGAAATGTTGGGACTCCCTGATTTAACTGTGCTATTTCCTTAGGTCACCTTTTAGACCTGCAGCATTGCAGCAGCAGATCAAGAAAAAGAAAAAGTGGTCAAGAACAGGATATTCTGTTATGTTTTTAAATTTCCACAAAAGTATAGACAAAGAACATCACAGAAACACAAGAGCAAACAAACAGATGCATTTGTTTGAAGTATGGATGTTTGACAGATGTGTTAATTGTCTTACACTGAGGTTATTGATGCATAGTTTTGTTAAAGATACTGAGTGGAGGCAGTCAATTTGGCCAAAACTAAAATTAAATAAGCAACTCAAAAGTGAAATTTCAGAAACTCTCCTCATTAAATACTCATCCTGATCTGTAGTTGTGAACCAGTATTTTATCATTGGCTGAATTTTTGAATTTGGCCTTACAAGCACAATATATATAGAATATATTATAGATACCTTTAAAAAAAAAATCTATCTTTTGTCTTTACTTTATGACATGGAATTACAGTATTTTAATTTACCTCGGCCTTGATGTCTGGCATTAAATATTTTCTGCATTTCTCTCTGTTTCCCTCTCTCACAAGAAAAAAAAAGGAAAAGGAAAAGAGGGGAGAGTAGAGGGGAGAGGGGAGAGTAAAGGGGAGGGGAGGGGAGGGGAGGAGAGGGGAGGGGAGGGGAGGGGAGGAGAGGAGAGGAGAGGAGAGGAGAGGAGAGGAGAGGAGAGGAGAGGAGAGGAGAGGAGAGGAGAGGAGAGGAGAGGAGAGGAGAGGAGAGGAGAGGAGAGGAGAGGAGAGGAGAGGAGAGGAGAGGAGAGGGGAGGGGAGGGGAGGGGAGGGGAGGGGAGGGGAGGGGAGGGGAGGGGAGGGGAGATCTCTCTCAACAA